>BSYO01000001.1:25797148-26053198 GCA_033239525.1 Nepenthes gracilis
CAGATAACTAAATGGGGGAGAAAACCAAAGAACTAAATGAACACTCACCAATCCATATAAACAATGCCAAGTATTTGGATCAAAACCAGGAAGGTTACGTTGCAACCGAATGTAGGACATAGCTTTGTGCTCTCCTTCTCCCGGAACATTTGCATCAGAGAGAATAACCTTAAAATAAGCACCCAATGCAGCCACATAAATATATTTAAAGAGAAATTATCCTGCGATTCAGAAGTATGTGGGAAAGAGATACAGAAGGGATTACTCCAGTATCTGATCTTCAAGGAAATGGAGAATGAAAAAACGAGAAGATCAGACCTTTATCCTTTGCCAGCCAGGGTTGTGGTTCAACCTATTCTGTATATAATACTGAAGTGCAAAAGACAGCTTTGACATAAATTCAGTGCCTGGAGTAATAACATTAGAGTCAAATGTTTCTGGTCTTTCCTTAGGAAGCAGAATCCTTCCCTCAGCCTCAAACTCTTTCCTCAGTCTTTCCTCCTCCGCTTCCTAAGGCACGAGATGTAAATAACAGCATCAGACCTCACAACCAGCCCTGTAAGACTGCTAACTATTGCAAGTTGCAATAAATCAGGATGAAGGAGATCTTACAGCTTCAGCAGCATCTTTTGCAGCCCGGAAACGCCGGGAACGCTGCTGATTCATTTTAGCCCTTGGTGCAACTCCATCTATGAAATCCGATTGAAGGAATAGTCATTCAATTCAGTTACACATCACAAAAGATGACAGAAGAGATATCCTACCAACTGCCAAATAGAGAAGCTTTCTCGGACGAACCAATGAAAAGAGGTGGTCAATGTAGTCAAATATTGATTTGAACACATCATCATAAGTGGAAGGTGCAAGCTGCATGAACAAAGAGAAAAGGTCAACAGATTTCACCATAGTCATTTCCCTTATCTCCTGATTCTGCATGTGCATGCACAAGCTTGCACTTAGAAAGGCGAATGTCCGCAGCACATACTCTACCAAAAAAAGATTTCTGGCTTCATTTGTTCCAGTAAAATAGGGGCATCATGAGAGAGACAGGGGGGGAGCTGATTTAAGTACTAGGGAGAAGTCCAATTAGAATTATACTAAAGTTGTTGTGCAATCCAGCGAAGCACTTGACTTCAACACTTTCTATTCCACACTCATCCCCAATTCCACACTCATCCCCAATTCTAACCTCACCACTCTTTTTGCTCTAAGTTTGCCCCCACAACAACATGCAACACGCAGCCACTAACAACAAATCCCCAATGCACCAGCAATGTTTATTTACACCTGTTATTGCAACAAGGAATAAACATGTACATTATTGTAACTAGGCTGAGTTGACATGGCTAATGGCCAGTGAGAACAAGGTCAAGAATAGTGCGCCTTTCCGCCCTCCTAAAAAAGAGTCATCCAATGTAAGGTTCAAGTGTCCAATGACTTGTACCATCAAGTTCAACTCCCAACTGCCCCCTCCACCCCTAATAAATACAGAAAAAGGCAGACTCAGAATAAAGATTTTACATCGAGGAAGAAAAAGCATGATATATTACAGTATTCAACGCTCCTTGCAGTATTAAGACATATTATTGCATTTTATGCACCTTGCAGAAAACCATTTAAACTTCTCTTCGCAATTTACCAATATGAATTCATTATTAAAAGACACTTCTATGTAGAACATAATGCCAATGCTTCCTTTACCTCAAAAAATAATACAAAAACATTATTCTACACCTCCGTTTACCAACATTCTACATTCCAAATATCTCAAAGTCATTAAAATTTAGTTAACATCTCTACAGCAGCTTCCTCATGTTTCCATTACTCATTTTTCCAAATCTTGTCAATTACAAAAAGTTAATATGTAGTAGTAGTAACATCTACCAAGATTCCATCAAAACCATGGAAATGTTGACTAATCTGACAAACATTTATCATTCCCATGTGGACCACCATGAGGATAAACTGAAACTAATAGAACACAAGGTGAGGGAAGCAAGATAAAAGTGCAACAAACACATGCATACTTAAAAAAATGAATTTCAGAGACACAAAAAAGTTCATGAAGGAGTATATCAATTATCATGTTAATGCTGCTCTGAAAGTCAAGATAAGAATCGCACAATTCTCATGAATTTTACATTTACGGTATGTTTGGTTGCTTGAATGGAATAATGTAAGAATAGAATAGTTATTCCAGAAAATAGAATAGGATGATAATAAAATTGGAATTGTTATTCTCATATTTGGTTATTAGAATAGAATAAGGTGAGAATTAGTATTCTATTATTTTGTTTGTAGAATAATATGAGGAATAAGGTAGGAATAGTGATAATAATAATAATAATACCTAATAATAATAATAATAATACTTAAACATAATAAAAATAATAATAATAATATGTAATAATAATACCTAATGATTAATAATAATAATAATAATAATTAATTCATAATAATAATAATAATATGTGGGAATTGTTATTCCCACATATGTGGGATTAATAATTCCCATGGAATATTTATTCCCGATTAAATTTATAACCAAACGAAGGAATATCTATTCCCAGAAGAATAAAAATTTATTCCCACCTTATTCCCTCCAACCAAACGTGAGGTAATGGAAACCGAAATGATCAGATAATCTTCTCATTTAGACTTTTATTTCAAATAATCAAGACACACTAGTAGTAATATGACAAATGGCAACTAGCTTATTTAGAAAACCTTGGTGCCATTCCAAGAGACCTGTGACCAAATATTGCTTATTACATGGTTCCAAGTGGAAACCGCTTGTATAGAGGTGAAAAAAGGGTTCTAGAGCACAGGAGAGCTACCTGTTAGCAGGCTATACTGATCATGACACCAGTTTGTGGAGGAAACTAGGACAATAATGCCATGACTTTAGTGCAAGGGTGGCAGACATGGAAGTGGTAGAAATATTGGCCTCGTTTAGTTCAGGGCAGGTGAGCTCAGTAAATGCATGTTACTTGGAAGTTGAAAACTTAGTTTCATATTTCATATCATTGGAAAGTGCAAGTAACCAAAGGAAATTTGTATATACTTTGTCATCAAGAAGTTGGAGTGACCGGCCCCTTGAAATCCATAAGAAGAGAAAAACACAAATTGAGAAATTACCCTTGCAAAAATATAATACCCTATTATTCAAGTTCCTTAGAGCCGTTGCTATCTTACAACCTTACTTCCAAGAATAAGAAACGTGAACCAAATAGTACTTAGGGAAGTGGACACAGTTCTTATTATGTATATGTATGGACTAACCATATTGCACCTTCTAAGAAATTTAAGCTATGGTAAGGCTGCTCTAATATGACATAAATATCATAAACCCAAGCCACAGAAAAAGCCTCTCTATAATATAAGAATAAGGCTGCAAATACTTAATCTCTCAAACCCCCCAACTGGGAGACTAGTGCAATGGGCCACCCTTTTCTTAAGAAAATTACTTTTCCTTGGAAGTGCAATTCTCAGAGTGGTGTCAATGGTTTATTTGCACTCTTTCAGTCAAAGGATTCCCAATTTGTTATCATCAATGTGTTTTTCATGACAGGGATTTGAAGCATAACACCCATCATCTTCCCCTAAATCCCTCACATAACACAACTGCACGAATTTCTGCTGCCATACCAGCATTAGTAAACGGTAACAAGCACTTAGTTATGGGGCAATTCTGAACAATGATGTCTTCGTTAATTAGTATTTAGTATAATGAACAAAAATATTATTGTTTAAATTAGGATGCTAGCATCCATATCTCATGCCATTGAACTCTAGCATCAGTAACAGGAGTTTCAAACTCACCCAACTGTAAATATCCTCTATTTCTAAGGTGTAACATACTGAAAAAGTGAAATACAGCAGTACAGGCCTAGCCACATAGTACAGTGAGGCTTATCAAAAGAAGCAAGAGGGTAATGTGAGATTGAGAACACAAAATAAAGGCGAAGGGTCTTGCTGAATGTATCAATCTTCAGAACAGAGCAACCTAGGTAAAATGTGATTTAAAATACCAAATAAGTTCTACTAGTGACAACTGCACGTTTGTATCACTCCTCTCTGCTCACGTACACTTTGATGCTCAATTACAAAATTTACAGCCCCTTTGATAGTGCAGACGGTGCCATCGGTTATTTCAACCTTAAATACCAGAATAGAGGGTTTCTTGACATAATACTGGATACACAGCATAAACATGTGATAATATTTGAGGAGAGAATAATGGAAGTGACAGCGGAAGGAAAGTTAGGATAGTTAAACTGGCAATAAGCGGTGGGATACTCACTTGCCCAAACCATTGACCTGGATTCAATCACAGCAATTCCTCCCTGTCTTACCTACAAAAGAAAATGAAACCTCTTCTTTTTACTTCTCTTTTCTTGCTTGGATTTGCAGAAAAGGAAAGCAATCTCTTCTCTTCCTTGCTTACTCATTTTTCATCTCATTGCTATTCCCTCCATTCTTAACTGGTATCCAAGAAAAAGCACACTGTAGCTAACTTTGGCTTCCCACTGTAAATGCTGTCTTAAATGTAATAACAACTTTGTCTAGTATAATTATTTCATATTTGAAATTTCATATTGTAATTTATCACACCTTTAATTTCTCATCCAGACATTAGGGAAAAATATTCAATGTTTCAGGGATTAAGTGCTGCTAATGCTTGAGGAACTTCAACTATCACCAATGCAACCACAGTTGAAAAGGTCCAGTGATCTAAATCAATACAAACAAGACTCGTGCATTCTAGTCAATATATACCACAGAAAATATTTTTCCTTCCTATGTGTATTCAAGGAAAACAATGGAAATATACTTGGATGAAATATAACTACATATTTCTCCATTTTCACAGAATTGATACCCACAGTTCCTCTTGATAATCTTTTTTGTTTTTTTAATGGAGAGATTTACTTCCTTTTTCATGCTTTTACACAGTTTTACCCATCAAAAGTTAGAAACCAAAAATAGTGTTCTACCTTCTTTCAACATAGTGCCAACTTTCTTTGCTTTCCTCCATATTCTATGAAACTGATTTGCTACTATGGATTGCAGCGAGCAATATTCTCCCTCTCTCTCCCCCTCCCCAACCAATCAAATTTCTCCAAAAACCCAATTAGTTATTCAACGAATTTTCCCTCCACTTCCCTCTCTCTTAAACATAACCTAAAAAGTCGGAGAATACATAACAGGGAAAAAGAAAAAAGAAAAAGAGAGTGGAAAAACCAAAGAACTTACCTTCCCTTCGGGATGAAAACAAGGGTGAATGATACAATTCACATCCAGATAGAAATTATCGAACTCGATTCCGTTAGGGTTTGGCCTATTCACATCAACGGGCAGCAGCCTGCCATTTCCATCCACCTTTGGCTCCTCTTCGATCACGTCGGCAAAAGCCAACGGGTACCGATCGGCCACCCACCTGTAGAATGTTGGGACGCCCATGACTGAACAGACGGCGGAGATCTATCTGTAAAGTAGTATGATTCACCAATCGCACTTGAACTCGAGTAGGATTTCTGGCACCGGGAAGGTCGCGTGGACGGCAGGATAGACAGAATCGTAAAAAGCATACTTCACAACTTTTAAAAAATTATAAAATTATCCATTAATACATCGAAAATAAATACAAAAAGTGACATGATCAAAACGTATCGAACTTAAAAAAAGAAAAAACAAATAAAAATTTGACATATGTCCTAACATTTTGATACCTGACACGTTTCAAACAACGGCACTTTAAATCTCGGAGCATGCCTGAGCTTTATAGGATGAAATTGTCTTCAAAGTGAAAAAATTCTTTTGGCTACTAAATTTAAATAGGTGGCATCGATTGTCGAGTCTGAACTAACGTTGGTTCAACCTTTATTATACGATTTTTCTGGTTTCATGCCCTTATTTTGAACATATTGGAGATGGTGATAATAGTTTTATGAAATCTGATCATGTTATTTGCCATGGTAATTAAATTTTATGTTTCAAATCATCATTGGCAAGTTATTTTCTTGGATATTTTGCTTTCAGTCACGGCTAAAAATCGAGAAGTGCAGGGCAACATTGCTATGTTAATATCCGCTGTTTATGCATTTATATACATCTTCGAGAGGTCTGCTTGAAATGCGCTCAACAGTGGTGGAGAAACTTCACAAAACTTTCCCAAATTTGTGAAACTTCACTTTATGTGAGATTAGCATCAATGTTAACAAAACCTCCCTATAGGTAAATTGTTTTAATTTGCGGACGTTCAATTGTTCAATAGATCCAGTGTTGCAATTGTCAATGTAACATTCCAGACACTTATAGATTAATTATTCCACAAATACAAATCCTATGAAGAATTAAGTTATAAAAATAATAATAATATTTAATTAGATAAATAATTTTATCAGATCTAAATATTAAAATTTAGTAATTGAGCTTAGAATTTTAGATTTAATTATTTTGTAGAAAGTTTAAACACTTATGGTATGTTTGATTATTAGAATAAAATAAAATATAAATAAAATAATTATTTTAAGTAATAAAATATAATGTAAATAGAGTTAAAATTATTATTCTCATATTTTATTATTAAAATAGAATAATATGAGAATCAATATTCTATTATTTGATTTGTAGAATAGTGTGAGGAATAAGGTAAGAATAGTGATAATAATAATGATAATAGTAATAATAATAATATCTAATAATAGTAATAATAATAATAATAAAGTAATAATAACAATAATAATAATAATATGTGAGAATTGTTATTTCCACATTTGTGAAAATAATAATTTTTAAAAAATATTTATTTTCGTTTAAATTTGTAATAAAATAGATGAATATTTATTCTCAGGGAATAGAAATTATATTATCACATTATTTCCTCCAACTAAACGTAAGGCTATAGTTATGCTAGTGGGAATACAATAAAAATATAATACAAAAATAAATAAAGTATAATAATAATAATAATAAGAAATGGAAAAAAAAGGAGGAGGAAAAGGAAAGAGGCGGCGGAGAGGAGAAGACAAGGGGCTATGTTGTCAAAGAGAGTGAAGAAACTGCCGTAAAGATGGAAACAAATGCAACTCTAAACTTGACTCCATCCAATATTTAAGGTATTGGGTAAGGAAAGAAAAAGGGGGAACATGGAAGAATGAAGAGCTAAATTGCCGCCATCTCTGATAGAAAAGTAAGAAATTTTGAGCTAGATAAATTCTTTCATTCTCATTGTTAATACTGACTTTTATTCTTGCATGCCTTGATTTTAGGAAAAATCGGCATTATTTTATCATGTGCCAAAAAAAAGTTGAAAAAAACAAAGTCATTAAAAATGAGATAAATATTGAAACTCAAATTATATATTTTTTTAAATAATTAAAGATTATGCACTATTAATAAAAAGAGTTTATAGATAGAGATTTTAGCATTGCCAAACAGGTCAAGAAAAAATATTAAAGAATATTGATATCATACATAACAGAACATCAATAGGCAAGTGAATACACAACTGAGCAAATTAAGGAGAAATATCTACTTTAAAATTGGATTGTGTACCATATTGTTTTTCACATATCTATTAAAACAAAAACTTTTTATATATAGGCAATTAAACTTGCAGTAGACACTTATTATTCACATGCTTATATTAACACAGTGCAGAGTAATACTTTCCTTTATCTGCTATGTGGATTGCCTCATTTCACATTTTTATTTCAAGTGGTTTTCAATATGATATTTGGATTATAATCTCTTTAGTATAATTAATCTGACTGTTAATAGTAAATTAGAATTAGTAATAAAATTTTAAATTAGTACCCCTCTCGTGGGAGGGTGAGTATTTCAAATTCATAATATCAAATCAATTAAGTAACCTCTCTGCAATATAAAAATAAGATTAAATGTAATATGACATTTCAAATAGCCGACAATATGAGATGCTTCCCCCTCTTTACGCCATCTAATGAGTTTCACCAAATGCTATGCATCTAGTTGGCTAGAAAAATTAAAATTTAGGTCAAACACTTTTATTCACTGAAAATGATTATTTTATTTTATTTTATTTTATTTTAATAGTCAAACATATTACGATTGTTTGAACCATGAATATCATGAGCAAGGCTTTATTTGAATCAAAACTGATGGCTCTTAAATAATATTAATGGCTACAATCCCAAAATTAGCCATGACCAAAGATCGGAGAATAGAAAATTAGGTTTTGTCAACTATAGATAAAACTAGGATTTGAATATTTATTATTCAATATATATTTTATTTTATATATTTTTTGGAAGTTCATTGTTTTGTCAGTTTGACTATTATTTTTAGTGATAGTTATGGCACTTTATAAATAAAATGTCTATTAACTACTCATATAAATATTAGTTAATATTATAAATATTAGTCGATATGTATTGGTATTAAATTTTCAATATCGTAACAATAACGTAATAAGTTATCGCATTGGAGATGTATCAATTAATATAATAGTCTGTTTGTAATTTTTAAAATTTTTTATTTCTTCCAACAAATTTGAAATGTTTATGGTTTTATACATAGGAATTAGTTATCAATTAGTGATAACAAATTATTGATAATAATGCTTTTTAAATTATCAATAATGTAATAGCCTATTAATGCATCCCTGGATCCAAATTTCGAACAAATTCGGATTGTCTTGATCGTTTGGATTCTACTCCATTTATCAAATCTGAACCATACACACCACTACAGCAAATAAGAGGTCAGGTGTCGGCGGTTTGATTTNAATATTATCCCACCGAAAATACTCTATCGCTCAAGTCAAATCGGCCTTCGACTTTTAAGAAGAAAACGGAAATGAGAGTAGAGAGAGAAGACAATGAGTATTCAAGATGAGTGTTTGGTTTCAGACGTGAGAGGCGCTTTAGTGGCTCGTGAGGAGTACAATTTCTCAGCCCTGTGTTCACAAGGAACGTCGTGAGAGAGAGGGCGAGTCTGAGTTTTGTAAGCGTGAGAGCTTGAAAAACTGTCTAAGTACTATGAAAGTCTTAGAAGAGAAATGTGTATCTAAAATCTGAGTAAAGAGCGTATGATTACAACAGTGAGCGTTTGTAGGTTTCGAAGTAATCATATCCTGGAGTGGAGACTCCATAGGCTTTATAGATGAAGTGTTGGGTGACCTTTTTTGGGTAGGAAGGCGTGATCCTTACACTCTGTCGGGTAACCTTTCTTGACAGGAAGGCTTGATTTCAGCAATCGGCTGTGATTGCTTCCTTTCCTGACGGACAATGACTCTTAGGATTATTCGCATTCCTTCTGCATCCTATTACCGTTAAGGTTACAGTATGCAGGAAGAGAAAATTTGACGTTTTCTTATGGGACGTGCGCTGAATTTACTAGTGCCCGTTACAGTGTAGATTGTCTTCCGAAAAGGTACAAAATTAGGGAAGAGAACCGTTGTTGGCTGTGTACAGAGGTGTGGGCCCAATTGGGTTTGGCCCACGTGAGGCTTGCTTTCTTGGGCCAACCTATTATAACACTTCCGGTCAACAGAAATGTTGACTGTCTTATGATAAGTCTGCTAGCCGCTCAATTTGGCTTCTCATCCGATCAACTCCTGACAATGACCACCCAGGCAAGCATATAGGTATTCGTGGATTTGGATCGTTTCTCTTATTGGGTTAGCCCACTATGGACGTACCCATCACTAGCCCCCATACCGGTGGTCTGAATTCTAACTTCCACCATATTCATGATGGGAAGTGTCTAGCAGTCGTCCGTTAAGGTGACAGAGTTGTTGACCGTTTAGCATGAAGCCTGGCATGCTTCTGAAATGTTGACCATATTAGTTAACTGTTTGGGCCAAACTCCGGAGAACTATGGAAAAGCATATTAATTGAATTCGCTGACCGTCTGGGTCAAATATGGAGGATTTGGTAAAGAAAATATTGATCGAATTTGTTGACCGTTTGGATCAAATCCAAAGGACTAAAGGGAGTTAGAAAGACTCGCCATCTTTAGCTAGCCTGTCAGATGAAAAGGCGGCTACGTGTCTACACGCGGGGAATTTACGATCCCGATAACTAATGTATCAGAAGATCTTATTAGACGACATCCTTTCGGAAAATGACACGTAGCAGTAATGATGATACATGTTTATGTGGTGGTTAGTGGATTCCGTATTCGCATTGGCCTTTAAGTCCTCCGTTCATTTTATTTTGAATTTTTCCTCGCTTTTCTTTGTCATTCTTGGCCTATAAAACCCTAAGCGTCTTGCTGCCTCCTTCGTTTCCACATCCATGACTTCCTCGGTTACTGATATTGTTTCGGTCCTTAACGAATGTAATGTGAAAGAGTTATACATGGAGTAAAACATTCATAAGGAGGTTGACTTTTGAGTTCCTAGGAAGAATGACAGGGTATACCTGCCACCTGAGGGTTTCGTGACCATATACGAAACCCATCTGAGGAATGGGCAGCGCGTTCTAGTCCCTGACAAACTGTTGGCGATTTTTCTGGTGCTTTAAGTCTCAATCACATAGTTCCATGAGAACTCGGTACGATATTTGTGCTCTTTCTATATATTCCTCCATTAGCATTCAAGACGGCTTATGGTATCAATGGTCAAAGGGTTGTTTAAGTTCAACCAGGGAGCGAAGTGGATCTCCCTTGTCCCACGCGGCGGTTTTCAAGTAAGCACTATCATATACGACTCTTTAAAAAATTAAAAGAACCGGTTCTTTTTTATTCGCGTGGGTGAGTCCTAGCCGTTGGCTAGGGAGTGGGGTAATGTGCCCGATGTATACACTGGGCGTCCTCTGAGCGGAGACGGCGTCCATGTCATGGCTAGTCAACTTGATTGAGAGCTACATTGGGAAGTTTCGGAGAGACCACTTGGTCTCTCGTGCTGAGGCCAAAAAGGCCAAGTGGGAGCCCCTATTTCCAGAGTAGAAGATGAGAGAACTGCCGAGAAAGAGGAAGGCAGGGCCCCTTGTGATTAGAAAGCCATCCAGTGAAAGGCCTCCTGAGGGTTCTAGGGTGAAGAGGATGGTGGTGCCCTCTTTGTCCTCCTCCCCCGAGAGAGGGAGCGTGTTGGCTGGCCAACTTTCAAGAGTTGGCGATAGCTTTGATTTGGGTGGTGTTGAGCCTGATGATGAGGCATTTAGGGCAGGTTTCAGTCCTCCGCCGGTTGAGTCATTTTGCCTTTGTCGCAGCCGAAGCGCTTGGGGCCAATGGAGTTTCCTACAGAGCCCATAATGGAGCGGGCCGTTGATCTATCAGAGGAGACCCCATCCGGGGAATCCAAGGAGGTGCCTGCTGTACCTCCTATTATATTGATTGTTGCGTCATTGGAGGAGCCTATTACTGTTGCACCATTGGAGGAGCCAGCTACTACTACACCATTGGAGGAGCCTATTACTGCTGCACCATTGGAGGAACCTGCTGCTCGGGAGTTTCAAGAGGATCAAGGGGCACCAATAGTCAAAGAGCCCTATTTAGGTTGTTGGTGAGATTGCGGAGGTGCAGGAGGAGCCCTCTACCAAGGAGCCGTCAAGGACGGAGGATCTTTTTGTGGGGCTATCGGAGGAGCTTGTGACAGAGGTTACTGCCAGGCCTGTTCGGGAGAGGTCCTCCCCTAGTCCATCGCCGCCGGAGCCAAGATTGCACGTCAGGCAAGAGAGACCTGTGTAAAGGATCTGGTAGGTATACTTTTGTAACCTGCCTTACCTTTAATTTTGCCATTACTGATCCTTTTTTTTTTTTTTGCAGATTGATAAGGTCGCTACCGCAGTCGTTAAGGCATTTGGGTAGAGAGATAAGGTGATCTCTGATAGGGGACATAGAGATTGCCTGGTTCGATACGGAGTTGAAGGCTATGAAGGTGAAATATCAGGAGGACGCTGTTGCCTTAGAGTTTGTGATGGCAGGCTTGGGAGCGAAAAATGTCAGGTTAATGGAGAAGAATGTTGGCTTGAAGGATGCTATGATGGCCAACCTGATGGAGGCGAGTGACTACCGCATGAAGGAGGAGAATACTCGTTTGAAAGAGGAGAATGAACGGGTCAAGAGGCGCCTCGACCAGCTTGCGGGGCAGATGACTACTTTGGAGAATGAGTTAAGCCTCTACATTTGCCTTCACAAGGTTTTGGGCATGATGCTGGCACGGTTATGGGAAGGGATAAATATAAGCCGGCGTATTGTGTGATTAGTTTATCCTAATTTTCCAACAGAGTTTATTATCCTATCGAACCGATCTACTCAGTGTCACGAGAGCCTCATGGGGGAGCCATGAAAAGGTCGAGGGCCATCACCACCTTCTTAGTTTTTATGATATTAGCTCTCATTTGTTCAATGATATAAACTTATACTATTATAAGCAATAAAATGAGTGTTTTTATTGATGTTGTCTGCCTTTACTTTTATTACTATTTTCAGATTGTTCGTCGTCGTCCTAGCCGGCCAACTTGGTGTACTACTTGTGAGTTGGCCATCCGCCTTATTTAAGGTGCTTCTGGTGCTTCCTGAAGGATTTGGGTCGTTGGGGAGGCCTCAAGGCTAATGTTGATATCAAATCTGACTGATACTCGCTTTTGTATAAGGTTTGTTGGCACTGTCCAAATATATAAGTGTATTCTACTGGCCCCATATCGAGTGATGCAAATATGTTTCCCAAAGTGTAAAAATGTTACACGTAATTAAAATCATCACAAAATTGTGAAATTTTATTATTATTATTAGAAAGCTAAAAGTACATAAAATCATACAACGTTTATTTTTATATTTTATTTTTTTATTAATTATCCCTTTAAATTGTAAAATTAAAATTAAAGTTTAAAATTATAAATCTAATTTCAAGTATATTTGAAATTATTATTCTGATTTTAGTTCTATTTGAAATTATAATAGGGTAGAATTTAAATTCTATTATTTAGTTATACAAAAATATATAATTTTGAGAAAAAAATAAAGTTGACAATAGTTATAAATAATGTATTATTTAATTTTATTATATTTAATTAATAGATAATTTTTAACTATAAAATTATAATTTTTTATAATATTTTCAAAAATTACAATGAGTTAATTTATACTATTTCAAAATTATAATAAATAAAAACGTGGAATAAAATAAGCAAAGTTGGTATTAAGTCCTAAATTCGATTCCAATCTTGATAACAAAAATTTTGATAGGACTTTCTCCATTAAATCTACTCCACATTTCAAATTTGTCCTAATGAATGATTAGTTCATACATATTCAAATTTGTAAATACATTTCTAAAAAGCAAAAGATTATTTATGAAATTATGGATGTATGATCTTCTTATTGTTTTTCTGAGTTTGATTTTCTTCCGTGGTGGGCAATATTGTGATGCAGAAAACGCCCGCTGTTGACTAACCTGGTTGACTGACCAGCGATTAGACCACCAGAAAACCAGAGAGGGTGGTGAGATGGATCCAGGTAAAAGACAATCGAAGCCAGAAGCAGGTTACTTTGGCTAAACAGCCATTGACTTCAGGTATTTACAATCGAACTGGTGCGGTGACGATTTGTCTTTGGAAATTTCGTATTATGAACTGTTGCGACAATTGCTTTCTATGGCTTTTGCCTTTTGTTTGTAGTGATATTTTTGTTCTTGTGGATATTTATTGTTGCGTAACTTTTTCAAGGAAAACAAAATTCAAATCGGTTCAAATAATAGATTAAGCTTCCCTACTATGGCGCGATTCATTGATCAGCTTACTGTCTTGTTCTGACTTCATGATGAACGAAGTCTCAGTCAGTGTTCTCTGGAAATTGTTGGGATTTTTTTTCCTGGTTTACACGGCTAAAAGGCATAAAGGGGGAAATAGTGATACTCAAATACAGGTCTAAGTGTCAATTATGCTATTTTTACAGTCCCCAAAAACATCCCAAATTCTTTTTAACTGAAACTATACACTATTCTTTGGCCAAAAACACTTTGGGAATTTTATTTTTTTTTAAGAAATATATGAAAGGATAAGTGGTGGTCGTTGGCTACCCAGCGTGATTTTTGATTTTTTTTACTGACTACAAAATTGTTTATATTTTTCCTTTTTCATTTTCTGTTGAGGTGACCGTGAAAGTTGTCTTTTCAAAATTTCTTGCCAATAAAGTGGTTTGAACTTTTATTTTCACTAATGGAATGCGAAATTGAAAGGAAATCACTTCTTGTTCAGTTAAAAGATATTCAGTTCCTAAGCACATATTACATAAATGAATCTAAAAAACATCTGTTAGTCTGTTGCAGATATTAGAATAATGCGCTGTTTTCAGGTAAATTAGATATTAGAATTCCATTTCTGATTTTTTGGGTGAAATATTTAGTCACATTTGCTTTGTAGTCTGTTGCAGTGAGCAAAAATAATGGACACGAAGATTGGAATCGCCAAAGATGTCACAGAAGTAACTCTCTTTGGCCTCATTCTTGTTGATGTTTTTCATGTCTGTTTGGCCCTCGAAAACATTGCCATTCTTACATGCCCACCTATTTACTTATCACAATATACAGCTTATTGGCAACACTCCTATGGTCTATCTCAATAAAGTCTTGGATGGCTGTGTAGCACGTATTGCAGCCAAGCTGGAGTTGATGGAACCTTGCTCTAGTGTTAAAGATAGGTATGTGTGCATGTTCTTCATGCATCCTTGAGCCAATTTGGCTGGTTGTAATATTAATTTTCTCCATATTTACTTAGAGGTTTACAACATCAGGTTGAAATGATTGTTGTGTAGGATTGGTTATAGTATGATTGTAGAAGCTGAGGAGAAGGGCCTCATTGTCCCTGGGAAGGTAATATCTGAATTTTTCTTGGTGAGACATGATGAGTGAATGTCTTGAAGTTTTTGCTAGGCATTTTTTCAAACCATGAAGCTTCATATGCATTTATTTTTTGTGATATTCAACCAAAATTGACCGTTATTATTGATTATCCCAAAAACTAACCATTCTATTAAAATTGACCATTCTACTTACCCAATAAAATGGCCATTATTCGAGACCTTTTCACAATACCCTTGCTTTATTGGGAGCATTGTGCCTATTTTACTGTTTATTTTTTTTCATTTTAATTTTATTTTAACATAAAATTCAATAATCTCAATTTCTTTTATTTTCCTTGCTATTGCTTTTATACTTAAAAAGTGACGTTATTCTTGTGCATTTGAAATAACTTATAAATAGTGTATGTGGTAAGTTTTAAAGGGACTTCTAATTTTAGAATGCATAAAATGAGCTCTAGCTCGGGGCATATCCATTAACAACATTCAAGGAGTTGAGTGTGGAAGGAGTAGATTGGTCGGGAAAACCTTGGCATTTTTTCACTTGTTGTAGAACCACAGTCAAAAATTGTGAACTATTAAAGTTTATTTTGATACTTTTTGGGCATATTTTGTGCTATTTGGAGTTTTTGGAGAAAGCTAGCAAAAAGGGGATAAACATGTTAGTGAGTGTTTAGATTCTTAAAATCATTGGTGATGTGTTTATTCTTAGGGCTTCTCGTGCCCTATATTTTTTGAATTCGGATAATATAGGACAAGAGAATTGTACAAATACTTGTTGCTTTTGTAGACTTTAACTTGATTTATATCACATAATCCTTACTTCCCATTGCTGCTTTTCTTTTACTACTTGATTTCTCCTATATTTAAGTTTAACAAAGGGTTGCACGTGTGCATGCGGAGCACCCAACTTAGAAAAACACTCCAAACTCAATTGTTTAATGTATGGTTCAAAAAATTAGAATGAACTCTTATTGATAAAAATTATTATATGTTTGGGAAAAAAAGATTGCCAAAACATCTATGTATTTCATGCTATGTTAATTATATGCTAGGAACTCCAAACCATGATGTTTGTACTTCAAATTGATCTAGTTTACTTGACTTTGTTTGTGAAATTGACTGTGTTTCTTATATGTTTTAGTAATCCATATCTATCATATATTAGAACAATAGATTAATGAAGTTCCCCTTGGTTTGATGTTCTTCTACCAACGGTGGCTGAAGACTGTCCTCATTGAATGTACGAGTGGTAATACTGGTATCGCATTAGCATTCATTGCAGCAGCAAAGGGTTATAAGCTTATACTCGTTATGCCTTTTTCAATGAGTATGGAAAGGAGAATCATTCTTCGAGCTTTTGGGGCAGAGTTGCATCTAACAGATGCATCAAAGGGCATTCAAGGGGTTTTTGACAAGGGTGAAGAGATACTTAAAAACACAACAAATGGTTACATGCTTAACCAATTTGAAAATCCTGCCAACCCACAGGTAATCTTTCTAATCGAACTGTTTAAAGTAATTGTAGGCATATGAAATTCTTTATTTCTTGTCAAGAGGAACTAGCCAAGGTAGTATGTGAAGCAGTTTGTTTTGCTTGTGGATTTGTTTGTGTAGATCCATTATGACATTACTGGTCCAGAAATTTGGAAGGGATCTGAAGGGAAGGTGGATGCTTTTGTTGCTGGAATAGGAACTGGGGGTACAATTACTGGTGCAGGGAAGTTCCTAAAGGAGAAAAATCCTGCAATTAAGGTTAGCTTGTTTTGAGGGGAGAGGTTGTGGGGAAGACAGCTGATCATAGATAAAAATATTAGCAAATATGTATTGACATCGGATATACTAATGACGATATTTTGTAATATAGCGATAGTATTGTGATATGTTTTCTTATCGACAGTATATCGCCGTATATTAGCCAATATTTTTCTATAAATTTACAATTTTTAGAATTTTTCTTATATAATTGATATCGATACGTATTGTCTGATATAGTTGATACCGATATAGCCGTAACTAATACTAATGTTGATACCTATACTGATATTTTTATCCGTGGAGCTGATACTTTCTTGTGATTAATGCTACATGTGTGTGAATGCCTATTTCCATAATTAGGTATATGGTGTAGAGCCTACTGAAAGTGCAGTTCTTAATGGGAGAAATCCTGGTGAGTTGCTTCTGGAATTTGGTTATTTGGTACAATATGAAACATTCTATTTGATAATGTTTGAATACGGCTATTATATAATGCAATTATACAAGAAGTTATGAGTTTGAATCTTTGTGCCACTTGTAAGGTTGTTCATTGTGACATTTAAGTCATGGGTTTAAAAAAGGCACCCTAATGTGAGGGGAGTGATACATGGGCCATGTAGCTAAGTGGGCTAGGCAAACCACCAAGAGTTAATCGTCTTTCCTTTTTCCTATCATAATTGTTGAAGACATTGACATTTTTTTAGCTATGCATCACTCACCTTGTGCTAAATCCATGTACAATCTTCTTATACCATATAATTACCAACTTGTATGCTACAAACTTCAAAAACAACCTATTTGTGGTACTGGAGTAAGTTTGTGTGCATTTGACCCTTTGAGGACCCATAAGTTTTTTACACAAGGGCCATGACGTGCAATATGGCCACCACTCCACGACAACCCTTATGTTTGTTGATGATACATCCACGACATTGGCACTCTGCCTTAAAACTATGGTAGACGTTGCAATGCATGAAGCCTCCAGTGTGCCATCTTTTTTATATAATAATTATTTTTTCACATTCAATAATTTGTTGCATAATAGCCAAGCCAAATCCATTCTTGAATTTTTATGCTAAGTACGATTATATTTTATCAGTGTTTCATAGTTTCATAATCTGAATATCTAAATCAATTGCCTTCCCTCTTAAAAAAAAATCATATATGTTGGTCAATCCCTTGCGGTGATTTTACTGTTCCCACTGAGATGTCAATTGTTTTTACCTAAAACTACTAATGCAGTACTTGATCTCGAAGTTTACGGTCATTTTACTATGTTTCCTGAATTTGCTTATTGCCATTTACCAGATATAGGCAGATAGCCGTATTTAATATGTTCACTGCTAATTTTCTTTCTTTATTTCAAATTGTTCTTCAAAGGTCCTCATAAGATTCAAGGAATAGGTGCTGGAATCATTCCAAAAGTTCTTGACATCAACATACTGGATGAAGTGCTTGAGGTAAGTTTACCCTCCTGATTTTCTAGTCAATCTATAAATCTCTGACAGATTGGAGCAGCTAAGCCTAGACAAAATTGCGATACGCAGAACATCAGCTGATATAGTATTGGGCTTCCGGTATCAATATTTTCCAATACCGAAACAAAATTGTGTCATGTTGCCATATTGATGTTAGGTTGACCAATAATCAGAAAAAACTGCGTCAAGATATATCCGATATGGATACGTTTTAGTTGATACAGTCGATACCCATATTGATTCCGATATTTTGATTCATATACAAGGAATTTACTTGATTGAATTTTCAGATACATAGTGATGAAGCAATTGAAATGGCTAGACAGCTCGCTCTTAAAGAAGGTTTGCTGGTAAGTTTTAGTGATATGAAACATTCCTTAGGGATTTCCACTCTTTGCTATGGAGGTGTGCTTATTTACCTTCATGATTGGAGTTGATGTCCTTAGTTCTTTTAAAACTGTCCCTTCAATTTTTGTGAACAAATCATCTGGATAAGAAAACTGTGTGGGAATAAGAGTGATTGCAGATCATTATTTGCTGCAGGTAGGGATATCCTCTGGAGCTGCAGCTGCTGCTGCTATAAAAATAGCAAAGAGGCCAGAAAACGCTGGCAAACTCATAGTCGTAAGTCATAATCTGCGTTCTTTTTCTTTCTATGACGAATTCTGCGCCTTTTGCTTTATGGTTAGAAATCTATACAGTTGAATGCCTTAAAACTCTGAAGAGTGAACCCGATTAGAGGAGTCCAAATATAAAGAAAGCAAACTCGAAAACATAAAAAGAGGAAGGAAGCGAGCTTCAAACTTCACTAAACATTTACTGATTAAATTCTCAAATCTGAGATCTGTTTCAGCCCCACAATAAAATAGATACAAGATAAAAGTCACTTAACAACTACTAGAATTAAATTTTAGCATGCAACACATTAATTAAGGCATCTTCCATCAAAAGACAACTATTATTTTGGACATTTCCCACCTAAAAGACCATTATCAACTATCCATTAGATAAGACATAAACAACTACCCATTAAATGGAACAACATCAAAACTATCTCTTCAAGAAACTGGCTGGTCGAGTCCAAGAGAGCTGGATGGTGGGCATGGCTGTGCACTGCAACATCAAAATACAAGATAAAAACTATCTAATAACTACAAAAATTATAGAATTATAGCCTAACATGTCTACACATCTCTTAAAATACATTCCTAACGAATTAATTAAGACATTATTTCATCTAAAAGGCAGCTATAAGTTAGGACAACTTTCACAAAAAGACAACTATCTATTACATGAGACATGTTCCAACACTAAATGACAACTCTGAAAAAATATCTCCCCAGGAGAGCCTTGTCATTTGATTCAATCAAGATGACCTTCCAGTGCATCAAACCCCTATTTCTAGTTCTGACATAAAAGAAGGATAGTGTTCCATTCACTCCAATGGCAAAGCTAACGAGTAAGAGTTGGATTCTTTATCAGAAGTCTGGTACCTGAGAATCCAAGAAATGTCAATAGGATAAAAGGGCTGCCGACATACAATGCTCTTGCTATGCATGGGATTGAAGGAATGGATGGATTATTTTTGGAATTTATTGCACATGGTCTTTCCTTAGATTGTGTAAATTGTTTTTCACGATCCAAATCCGTGACTATCAAGTTATATAGAAACAACTCTATCGTGTGGCAAGGCTCCCCTCTACATTTACATCTAATGGGTCCCAGGGTACTGACAAGAGGTCCAAATGCAACCCCTGAGCTCAAGCTTTAGCATGATGGAACACTATAAGAAATGTAATATGACTCAAATGACAGATGCACTCAGTATGAACGAACAGACCCTAGGTAGAGATTGGGTAGCCATTAATTGGTATTTGATATCTGGGAATCGGGGACATGAAATCAAGGCAATGGAGACTAACAAAGTCAGGCAATTCTAAGCAACCATCAACCATCCTTTCCATTTCCAATGCGAAATCTTCTGATCTTCACATCTGATTCCCATTCCCTGCACTACAGCATACTAGACAGGCTGTCAATTTTTTCATTTTGATGCCTCAAATGTGGTATGAGATTTCTCACGTCAACGGAGATCAAACTTGGCTGTGAGTTTCAGTTGTATTGGCTCAAAACCTCAACCAAAGTTGAATCATTTGAAAAGCGTAGGATTTTAAGTCACTTATGAGCTTTACACTCAATGAATGGGTCATGTGGAGGATGCACGATATTTATGTGAGAGTCACTCGACCGACGAAGTTTAAGCGGGGTTCATTCGAATGAATGCATTTCCAGCAAGCTTAAAGTAATTACGCTTGATAGGTGCATGATGGGAGCATATGCACATTTGGGGTAGAATGGGCACACTTGATGCGTGTCCAAAAAACGCACATGCACCAATTCTAATTTTTACATCTAAAGTTTGAATGCCAACTTTAGGTGTAAAAATCCTACACGATTTTTAGGTCAAAAAAGATTATTTTCAGTGCAAGGGCACCGATTGAAAAGAGAGAAGGGAGAGGAGGAAAGGTTTCAGCGTCCAGTTGATATTCTGTTCAAGTTTCATTGTTCGCCAAGCTCGAATACATTGTTCTAGCTTGTTTCTAAGATATGTTTTTTATTTGGTTGTTCGTTTTCTTAGTGCATTTTTCTATTGTGGGTTGTGAAGTGTCTTGGGAGGGTTAAGTTTAATAATTATTCACTCGAGTTGTTGTGAAAAGATCTAAAATGATATTATATATGTAATAAAATATTATTAGAGCAGATTTTTTTGAAATTATTTTGTAATTTTTTTATAGTTGAGAAGGATTTTTTACCTATAATTTATTGTAAAATTTATTTCCGTTGTAACGGTTCTGTGCGTAATTTTATTTTCGGATAATCCAAACAAAGAGAGAGCACTTCTCCTGCTGGTGAAGGGCATGCTCATGTCTTTACATGGATTGATATTAAATCGATCGGAGTGGCATGAATGCGATTCCTTAAAAGGTAAATTGAATTGACCTTTTGCTGCTTCGTTGTCGCAACTTCTGCAGGTGATTTTCCCCAGCTGTGGAGAACGATACCTGTCCTCTGTTCTTTTCGATTCTGTGAGGAATGAAGTAGAACACATGGCTTTCGAATGATAGTAGCATCAAATCCGAGAGCTTCATCACACCTAATAAAGGATTGAGAATGAAATCTTCCACGTCCAGATTCCAAATCCATTCCCAAAGAAAGGAAGTAACAATTTGAGGATTGGCGTTAAAATATTGTTTCTTTGTGTTTATGTGGATTTTGCCCTTTTTTTTTTTTTTTTTTTTGAGTGACTGTAGGCGGATGAGGCTTCTCACAATGATAATTTTATACGATTATGAACTGTGAGTCTAAGTTACATTACTTCCTCTGTGTTTTGTATAGAATGTTGTGCATCTTTCTTATGGGCCCACATTGTGGGATATTTGTGCATTTGATCATCTTTTATTTGCCACTTTGGTATAATATTTTGTTGTGATAATGAAATTATGAGTTTAAATTATGAAACAATATCTCTATATTATATTAAAATGTACATATCTTAGGGACCCACAATGTGGGAACGCTTGTACATTTGAACACCATTTATCTATACAAGTTACGTATTTTATTAATGTTGATTTCTATTATTGAATTAAAAGTTCTTATTAGATATAAAAACTTTGGCTCAAACATGGTGCAATAATTTCACTTTTAACCCGTTTAATTTGGTGATATTTTAATAGTGTTATTTTTAACAAGGAAATAAAAATATATAACTCCCTCGATTAGAATTATGGGATGTATATGTTTATTATTAGAAAAGTAGACATAATATTTTCAGAGAAATAAAAATAATCATTACGATATAGATATATTACTATATAAATATTTTTGGCCTGCAGAGATGGCTAATGTGAGTTTTGGATAAGATAATTATTCTGTTTGCCCAAGTAAAATAATTATGCACATATTCTTACAGTAAAGAGGTGAGAGTAATTAGCAGTATAAGAATACAATATTATTTATTCATAAATTGGAGGAATGTTTTGTCTAAATAAATTAATATCATATTTATTTAGATGCAATATGTACTAAATTTTTATCCTATTATGTCAAAATTACCTGTGCTTAAATGCTTAGGAGATGCTTTAGCGGATGTAAACATCAGTCATACACTATGGGGATGGCTTCTTTCTTTCCATGTATTGCAATTTACAACTTTGCCCTTCAGCTGGACTTGGGCATTTTGGACCGTGGGGCTGAGATTTCTTTTCTTATTAAGTTATAACAGTGGTTTAAAACACCTGGACTTGCTTGGAACAACGGCAAGAACTGAAAGAACAAGACTGAACCTCTAGTAAGGAGAGGGTAAAAACGGGTATGAAAAAGACCAACTGGAAATCAACAGCTCCCTTGAATTCATAAAAATCACAATGGGTGTGGGGTTGATTTTTTGTGCATTATCACATTTTTATTAGCGTGGCTCATGGGATTGTTACAAATTATAGCTATAAGTTTCATGCGTTAAGGAAGATAAGAAGATAGGAATATAGAAACACCGTATCCTACAATTAATTAATCACAAAAAATAAAAATAAAAATTATGAGACTATATCAAACCAACCAGATTGTTGGATGACTATTTCTAAACTGGACAATTTTGTTTTTTAAGTTTATTTGAAGCACCTTGCCTTATTGTGGGTATTGAATTGATGATTTCCTTCCTGAATGGTGACCAAGGACCACGTCCCAGGACTCTTAATTCATAAAAATCCAAATGTATACCGGCGCCTAAGAACTAAACCACCAAAATTTCTTCTATTGCAATAGTTATCTTGAGCTCTGTTTGTGAGTACTAGAACTTCTTCTATCCAAATTGGGATCGTTTCCTCTCTGTGCTCGGTATCTTGCTTATGACAACCCCATCTCATTGTATCCATGGCATGGACAAAATGACTAGGTTCTCGAATTATTGAGTACATGGTAGGGCACCAGATTCTATCGATTTTTGAGGGAATGCTTCAAATTTGAGTAAAACATTTTCAATGGGGTATTGATATACATTTGATGAACAACTGCAGTGAACAAGTAATGGCAAATCACTCACTTAAGTTCGTCCATAATTATTAGCCACTATTGATGATCAAAACCTGCATTGGATGGGTATCAACTTCTCTGTCGAAGGTGTGATGCCTAATCTAATGAGGACATTCTTAAGTCCTTTAGTCAATTTAATTATACAGCTCATATTACATTGTTAAGGCACGATGCCATATGAAAGTTCTGATTTTCCGTAATGTTAGCATTTACACGATTGGTTAACAAAATTTAAACTTAAAACATCAAAAACAAAATTAGAATATGTAACAATTTAGAAGTAATTACAAAAAAAAAAAAAAACATATAATTTATATTTACATTTCAAAAACTCTCAAACAATGTGACATTATGGAAAGCAGACTCTGCAATTTTGGGTGACTTTAAAATGAGATTAAAATAGTATTAATATTACCTAAGATAGCTTTTGGGTATTCAGATTATGCTGCACGACAGCTACTCTTACCACTCGCCAGCTTTTTACCCGGCCTTCTCCTCTCCCTCACAGTCACTGCATACTGATTTTGCGGATTGACTCTGCATCTTTTCTGCTGAAAAAGTGCGCACACACTGAAAATAAAAATTTAGTTAGGATATGACATATAGCTAGAAATTTTCTTTTCATATTATGAGATTAAAATCCTCTAAATCTATCCTCAATGCGTCGAAACAACAAAAACATGGGGAGTATGTCAAAGTCAAATAACATAAAACACAAAATCTTGACACATGTCGAAACCGATTCAGTGCCCAACAAGTGTCATACCAAAAATGTTTCGATGTCCCCTACTTTAGCCCTGACAGAATACCAGAGCTTCTTAGCTCATTAGATAGAAGAATTCGGATGGAGGATGGTATTTATAGATAATTCATAATTACTTCCTTTGGTTCCATTACTTGTGATACTCAATTACTCTGAGACTATCAAATTTTGAATAAAGTCCCACTGTCAACATCCAGAATAATTACCGGAGAAAAAAATTGCTAAACGTTGGCTCAGAATCATGGATTATATGGTATGGTGCATAACATTAATTACAGAGCTTAACTATACCCTCCTTGACATTAATTACAGAGCTGATTTCCATGGTGGCCAACACTCTTGCCTCATCCAATCAAGACATCCTTTTGACAGCCAAGTATCAGATGTGTGGAAGGCATTAGTTAGGATGAGCAGCATGTACTTTGATTGATGCGAGGAAATTCCCGATGCTTATTCTCAGGGAAATTTTGAGCAACGTGACGTCACATTATCTATCTATACTAAATGATCCACATAATCTGAATATATCTCAAAAGTGTCTCCAAGGCATTTCTATTAGATTACTGGTTTTCAAACTATCAGACTCAATAAATACGGCTGAACTGAGGATACATGGCTACCTAGAATGCATGTTGAATGCCCATGAACTCAGCCATCAGGTCGGGTCTGGTGTGTATAGCCAGCGAAGCAAGCAAACCTTTTCAAACAAGCTGCCTAAGCTGTCCCTAATAACGCCTCCAAATCCAGCTTTATCTGTATTGTCAAGACAGCTTCTATCGACATTAAGTTTCACTCCACCGTTAAGAAGAATATTCCATGGAATAAGCTGCTCATGTATATATATCTACCAAACAAGGGGCTTTTATCTCTTGGAATCTGCACCCCCAAAAAAAAAACCAAGAAAATCATGCCCAAGATGGTTAATGGTTAATAGAACTTGTTCAAAGAAAATCTGCTTACCTGCAATGGCTTCTTTGTTTCAGTCACATCAGATTGACCATAATGCTATCAAGAGAAGCAGATTTTTTGTCCCCTATTCACCGGATCATCAAGACAAAGAAACCAACCATATCAGGTTACAAATGGCTGCACTAACGACTGCCCATCTCGGTGATAGTATTCATGTCATCGGTTGGTTGAACGCCTTTGAATCATCCCGTTGAGATAGAATTTGTAAAAAAGGAATCAATTTGTCATTAAATAATTGAATGATTCTGCTTACATGAATTGAACATATCAATCTCTAACTAAAAAGGAAATACATCTCCAACCAAGGACTGAAATTTGTGTGCCATTCTCAACACCCATGATAAGTCTGAGAATAATCATTGCCTTCATATTTTGGGTGTTGGACAACTAAAGACAACTTACAGTATGTGCCTCCCTTCCAAAGATGCAAAACAGGCAAATATACTTCTACCGCTGTAACAAAATGATGAAGCTGAAACCGACAGGAGAGCATGCAACTTATCTTACAGGAAGAAATATCAAGCACCTTTCAACCATCGTTGTGGCAAACCATCAGAGTCACAAGAAGATGCGACCGGAGAAATCTGCATAGCATCTGCAGTTCATGCTTTTCCATAACAGATGTCAAATAATCCCAATTATAGACACACCTATACCCTTAATCGCCGAAACTCAAACCATACTTCATAATGATTAAAGAGTAAACTATCATGTGTGTGCTTTCCCAGGTACTCAAGCCCTAGACTTGCAAGCCGCCTCGAACACTCTTCCCCACCCAATCGCGAGCAGAACTTTATGTTGTGGGACACAAATATTCGACCTTCATATGGTTTCAATTTATCCACCAACCTCTCCAACCCAACCCAAACAAGTTTATCCGGCATGTGAAGAAAAACTGCACTAGCATATATCAAATCAAACAGAACTCCTGATCCAAATCTACTGAAATCCATGTCCTCACCTTTCACGATTGAAGGGCGCTTGTACAATAGACCTTGGGAAGGAAGCTCATACCTAAATGCTGCCATCAGGGACAGCTCATCCCTCTCTAGACAATAATAATGCTCTGGTTTCAGATATCGGATGAAATGTAGTCCAACACGGAGGGTGCCACATCCAATCTCAAGAACTTGGGCACTGGGAGTGAGATGTGTAGATACAGCGAGGAACTCAAATACATCTCTGCCACCGGCCCATGGCTCTCCATAGTTGCTGTGGTGCTGTTCCACAAGGAGTTCGCTGGGGCAGGGTAGAGAGGTATGGTTATTTGCTTCTTCTCCTACGTAGTGAGATATCCCCTTGTATCTGACAATTTGAGGAGATATAATCAAAATCTGCAGCAACTATATATGCAGTTTATAGATGGAAATGGAACCAATTCACCTTAAGCTAAACAGGTGGAGGGAATGGATACGGCAGACAGAGAGAGAAAGAGAGAGATTTATTTATTGATGGCCATTTTGATAAAGAAACTAAAATATGCACTTCAGATGTTTAAAATAATGCGCAATGCTTTGTCTAATTACCGAAACATAAGTAGCAATTGATTGATTCAAGGGTTCAGAGATTAATCTTAGCTTATAGTGTCAGTTTACATCCGGTCTTCCGAAATACAAACTGAATGCTTTACATGCAGATTACAGAATCTATTAGTCGCTTCTTTCTATTATTGGTAAGGCGAAGATTATTTAATTGCCAACACGAAACAACAATGTTTATCATAAGACCTTAAAATATTATGACATGATGATCTCACCAAAAAATATACATAGATTAAATACCAAATCAAACCAAGCCTTTTTTCATGAGTGGGGTTGGTTAAGTGAAATAATTGCCTCAATTAAGTTGTCCATATGTTGCTCCTCCTGCTGGCTCCAACCATTCAAGATTGTCCTTAATGCTTTAATAAATAGATTAAACACTAAAGAAAAATGATATCTGAAAAAAAAAACTCCTCGCTGCTTGCTCAATCAGAATTTGTATGTTTCACCACATACACTACATAAGTGAGTTGAATTCCCAAATATGGAACAACTAAATTTGTAACTCCATAAGGGAAGCTAATAACAAAAAGAATACAAAAGAAAACCATAGCAGTATTTTTTTTTTTGAAAACATCAAGTTAAACTCATCCGATGAAAGTTACGCGAGCACAAATTTGAACATAGCAAATCATCAGTAAGAGAATTTCAAAGAAACGAAAATAACGAATTCAAAAAGAAAATAAAGAAAAGGAGAGGGGGAGAGACAGAGAGCGCATACTGTCTGAGATCTTCGAGCTGCTGCGCTCTCGTGCGAGGATTAATGCCCTTCCTCAACACATTATCGTGCATATGCAATCCATTCACTAGGATCTGATCCTTAACCCACTCCACGTCTTCCCTCGTGGCCGATATTCTCTCTCCAACCCTTCTAGAACCTACTGCGTCCTCGGCGGCGGTGACTCCACCGCCGGAGGCTGTGTCGGTGGAAGCGGATGGGAGGGACGAAGGGCTAGGGCAAGAGGAGAAAGAAGGGATAAAAAGGAAGATCAAGACGGCTGAAGCTGAGAGTACGAGTACGAGGACTGGGAGTGCAACTGCTACACCCTTTGATGTTGCCGACGATGATGGCAACATCGCCATTGCTGATCTGAATCTCTCTTTCCTTCGCTCGTCGTCCTCCACAAAGCCAGAATTTCTCTGGGTTTTGTGCCGTGTGAATGTGAATGGCTGACATCGCCAACGCATGTAGTAAAAGGTTGCTTTGCCACAGGACAAAATAAGAAAAAAAAATAATTAATTATTATTTTTTAGACAGCTCAGCTTCCCTGTATATTTTTTTAGCGGTTGGATTACAGAAATTAACACGTGGCATTTGAAATTTAAAGAAATAAATAATTTTTTAATATTATATTAAATATTTAATAAATATTAATATTAAAAAAATTTTCTTCACCCCTTTTTTTTTATTTCATAATCCTCTTACCATTAAATTTTTATTCAATAATTAAAAATAAAGATATAAGAATTATATCCCTTCTTTTTGTTTTTTCAACCTACTCTCTAACCTTTTTATTTTCATTAATTAAATATATTTAAAATATAATATAACAGACTATAATATTTGTGTCAAAAATTATACTTTTTTGTTAGAATTTTAAAAATATAATAATTATTCTCATACAGTTATAATTGCTACAAAAATAAAAAAAATTATTAAATAATATTAATATTTTTTTATTAATAGATTTTAAAAAATTACGATTTTCATTCGAGTAGAAATTCCTATCGCCCCAAGCATCGAACGCCCAAACCTGCTGGCGTTGGTGCTAACCTTCTATGCCACCCGTCACCATATTAACTATCATATGAAACATCTAAGATTATAATTTTTATAATATAAAATTTTTATTTCTAGATGATATAGTTATTTGTGCACAAATTAAACATAATATTTATCATCATATTATTTGTAATAATTTCTATTTATATAGAATAATTATTTTATTTATATCTTATTCCATTATATATAAAAATATAATTCCTCACTCAAATTTATATTTTATATTTAGTTAAAATTATATTCAATTGCAAATTTTGAGAATTAAATATTTTTAATTTACACATCATAAGAAAATTTATGTAGTATTGTCTATCGCTTTACATCATGATATCACATATTATAAAAAAAACATGAACAGTTATTTTAAAATATATACTAAATTTAATTAGCTATTAAAACATAAAAATTAGTCTGTTATTTAAGCAATCTTCATTTCAGCCCTCTTTGGCTTTTCCATGGAACAATATGTCAAGCAGCATAAGACAACTGGTCATAAGCCTAACCCAAAAATGACCTACCCCAACACAGACATCAAGTCTTGCATAATGCATTGACCAACTCATCTACAACAAGACCACAGGGCTCACAATTCAAACCAAATTAAAAATCTTTAATGTTTGAAAGTCCAGCCTCATGGTTGTCAATGTTTTCATCAATTATGCGGCATCTGGGTCTAAATTCAAATCAAATAGTCAAAGGAATGTGGAGCATCTTGAGCTGTTTTAGTTAATCAGAGTCAAAAGACAGATATGGAGGATCAAGAAAGTATCACCCTCCCAAATGAAGTTCAAATGGATTCAGTGATTATGCTTTCTGCAATATGATTGTCATCAAACTTAAGAGCAGAGACCGGTATATGAAATTTTGACGCAGGAGGAGAGGACGAAACTGCATTCTTCCACGTCATCCAGTAAATTCTGCAGAAAAAAAAAACCCATGAAAATTAATGCCACACTCTGAAGATTAAGATCTGGTCACTGAGGAAAACGTAATGCTGACAAACCAATTAACAAGTATGAGATTTTCAAGCTGTTTTTCCCAATAAGAAAAGCATAAGAGACACCCTTAACAATAATCTTCTATAATGGCAGACTGGGTACCTGTTGAACAAACCAAAAAGTGGAAGGAATTTCTGCTGATACAATTACAGAAACCCAAGAGGAGAAGCATAAATAGAGCCAGCTACGATAACTAATTATGCAACTTAGGACATTGATATTCTTACTAGATGCGGCATAATCACACTTTGTACTTGAGGAATTGCTACTTCATCACTTTTGCAGGAGTGCTACTAAGGGGGGAGGAGGGAACTTTTTCGCAGGTGCTGAGTTCTGTTAAGTATTGATATTTTTTGCATATAAATATAGCATCAGTTTCTTGTTTATCTCATCGGATAAGCTGTCCAAAGAAGCCACAGTTTTGTTGTAGGAAAAAAGCATTCGTCAAAAGCCCATTTCAATTTCTTGAGAAGCCAAATGCTCTTTCTCGTGGTGACCCTTATACCACCCACCCCCACCCCGCATGCATTTTAAAGCAAAGCAGCTGTTGCAAAAGCCAAATACTCAGACAGCAGAAGTCAAATAGCTAAGCTACTTATGATAATGGCAGAAGAGAAACAAGACATGGTAGTTTCAGCACAAAATTTTTAGACAGGTTTGCCAAACAATCGGCAGTGTACACATCATCAACCGAAATCTAAACCTACTATCTTTGAAGCAATCGACACCAATCACATATCATAAGTTCAGCACAGACCATGAGGACATTAACCCTTCCATGTTATCGATCAAGTAGATATCACACTACAAAAACATGTTTAAACCAGTTTGTAGCCAGCAAATTATGAATTTCACAAATTAAGATCAGTATCTACATGAATCCCAATGAACAGCACAACAAATAAGCAACTTAGATTTCTGCAGCTGTGTTTCTATCATGGGACCCTAAAAAAATTCTGGCCCCATTAAGATTACAAGGACAAGCAGTCAGCAAACCCGAAATTCCTAGCATACAATGTCATCTGATAAATCTTGTAGTCATAATAATTAATGAACCCAAGCAAACCTCAGCAAACCAACCCCACCAATTCTCTTGAAACACTCGATGAAACAACACCAGCTTTGAGGAAACTCCTCTAGATCACATCAAAAGCAAACACTAAATTTATTAAGAAAAGAATATGAACAGGGATTTTTTTGTCATTAGATCAAATCCGACATCCTTCTCCTGTGACGACAAACTGCAGCTCTTGGGTTTGGATTTGAAGAAGTCACCCTACTTGGAATGGAGGAAGATTTACTGTCCATAATGTTACTTTGTGGGTTCTCAATGGCAACAGCTTTGTTTTCTGGATTCCGTTGTTTTGAATTTGAATTGACTACAATCATTTTGAGTCGAACATCTTGTTGACTAATTGACTGAGAGGCAGAAAGTTGTGCAGAACTTCTAGTCCCCAACCTAAGAATTCTTGCCCTCAAGTCAATTTCTCTCTCTGCAGCGTTATGTCTCTGACGACTAGCTTCCGTTGACGTCATGAACCGCGGTAAAGAATTTTTCCTTCTTGCTTTTGCGGATGCCTGAGGGGTTTCTTGAACATCGCTAGATTCATCTTTGTCACTTCTTGGGGTCATCCCTTCATCTGCAATATGCTGATATTTGGTCGAAAAAAGCCTCTTGTTTTCAGCGAGAAGGTTCTTGGCTTTCTCTAATTTGTTTCCAACTTTCTGGTATTCTTCATCAGCTTCTCTCAGTTCATCAGTGAGCTCCACGATTTTCTTTTGTCTTTGCTTCTTTATTTCCTAAACACAGCACAGTTGAAATAATTTAAAAATCACAGGTGCACTCAAGTTATTTCAAATCAGGAAGAATGAGGTTTGAGTACCTCAGGAAGTTCTTGGTTAGACTCGATCCCTCTTGCCCTTTTGGCAAAACTCATTGAACAGATGGTCTCACCTAAATCTTCTTCGCACGGACTTGCATGCACGAGCATCAATACTTTTGAACCATCACCTGAGCCAATCATGTGTCAGAACCAGCAGGAATATTGATGGAAAAAAGCTTGGTGCAGATGTTAGATATCAAAAAGTTACACATATTCTTCAAATCCTTTCTGTTTGGTTGGAACAATGATAGAGACTTTATGCACTGGAGTCCGGAGAAAAGTCAAATATATGTATTGTAATCTCTACATTGCAAAGAAGCTACTTCGATTATTTAAATCTGCAGACCTGGGGTCACAGTTATGCAACTTTACTGTTGGGATTCTGAATATTTTGGAGTAAAATCATGGAACAGTTGTGTAAGTTATACCAATAATATGTGCTGCCTTTTCCTTCAAGCCTTCATTATCCCTCAAAGGTTTCAGGATACAACTACGGAATTACGGTCTTGCCCAAGCAGGAAAAATTAGATGTGTTTAAAGGGTACCAGAAGGAATTGACGCTTCCTAAGCTATACAAAATTCTTACTGTTTTATCCTCAGTATAAATGCGTAAGAAATTGTGATACTCACCAAGTGAATCCCTGAGAATTTGCGTGAGCTTGCTATTTCTGCAAAAAATACAAATGAAACAAATGAACTTAGTAACAATGAGTAAGACCAAAATATATATCAATCTCAGGCCTTTGCAATTCCATTACCATCAAAATATAAACCCAATTCTACAACAAGAAAGCTACCAGCTACAAACATGGAATCAACTGAAACCGGTAAATTATCCATCTAGAACTGCACCTGTAAGGAACATGACATCGTCTTCTTCTGAGGGCAGCAATAACATCACCCAATGCAGAAAGAGACAGATTTATTGCTCTTCCTTCATCAAGTGTTTGTCCTATAGCTCCCGTTTTCAGCAACCGCTCACTTCCTCCAAGATCAACCATCCACAATTTACTCACTTTTGTTCCTCCTTCCGAGGCATCCCCATGGTGAAAAATGGTGATCCTCGTTAAGCTAGAGTATAAAACTAAACAGATAATGAAAATGCCTACTGAAATAGATTCACAACAAAGTACAAAATAATTTCAGAAAACTTAAGTGGGAAATCCTACCCACCAATGAGATCTGCTAGACATATAGTTCACGTTAGTACATGAAGTTGACCTAGCCCGTTTTCCCTTATTGTACCACCAGCTTGCCTTTGAGAAATCTGAGATTGGCACTTCAGTAAGACCTTCAATTTCCACCATCCCTTTTGGATCTGTTTGAATGTTTAGGTTGCTGGAATACAATATACCAAAAATATAAGCATGCCAAGCAATGGGCAAATGACCCTCAATTAAAGATACTTATGGTTGGGACTTTGATACCACAATATTAGACATGATTACCATCTCAGTACAGCCTGATATGCCCTACGGGAAGGTCTTGGAGCGAATAGGTCCTTCAGATTACCCATGTAAACTTCCAACATACTCATTGAGAACGTTATAGGAGCTGAGGAATCCAAATAAGCATGGGAAAATAGCTCTTTGAGAGCTCGTGGAACGATTCCTGGCTCGTCACATGTCCCTTCCTGAACAATTGGCATCAATTAAAGAAGGTCAACAAAGCATATGCATGATTAAAACTGCAAATCTCATTCAGCAACCGCACTAACCATTGTGAATGTCTTGCCAGTTCCAGTTTGACCATAAGCCAATATACATACATTGTGCCCATCAATTGCAGATCTGAGAATTGGTTCAACCTCAACAAAAACATCTTCTACAGAGTATTGGAGCATATAATCTCTTACTACAACTTTAGAGAAAAACAAGACAATTCCAACTGGGATGCTGAAAACATAGCTTATGATACTGACCTTGAGTTGAACTCTGTGAGAACACTTTATCGAACTCGAATTCTTTTCTAATTCCAACAGATTTAACCACAATCTTTTCTGATCCAGCCAAAATGAGTTCATGCTTTGTTTTCCATACCCTCGCCATGTATGGTCGAATTCGACAAAATAATCTGATGCTACCTAGAAATTTAAATCAACTTTCAGACTGAATACACATACGCACAAACTCTAACAAACTCATTACAACAGAAACACAAAATCCAACAGTTGCATTGCAAATCTGACAATAATTTATTACCTTTAAGGTCTATTATCTTATGCAATGCTTCTCTCCTCTTCTCATCCAAAGATTTCTGCTTCAATCTCAACCCTGCAATTTCATCTACACAATTTATCCAATACAACAAATCAATGAAAAGAGAACTCACCTGCTAAGCGTATCAAATATTGAAAGGTTTGTCTGCCTAAAACAAAATATTGAAAGGTTTTACCTTCTAGATCCAACATCAGCCGCTTAATTTTGTGCTCGGAAACCACATCCGTACAAATGGTGGGCAATTCCTGAGTTGGGGAAATCACATTGACGTTATTGGGATATCTGAAGGACTCAACCCCATCTTTCTCAGTAGAAATGGCCATCTCTCAGGGGAGAACAGAGGAAAAAACCGACCCTTTTATAGAAAAACTGACTCACAAGAAGACACCTTAAAAAAACTACAGATGAAATAAAGCTAAGAAAGCAATGTTACTACTCGGCATACAAATTAAATAACCAGGCATGTTCCAATTGAGTCAGTGACATGCAAAAATCACAACGGTAATAATCATCTGACGAAAAACAGAAGCAAAATCTATATACAATTCAATCAGAAAGAGGAAATTTCAGAGAACCCAGAAAGAGAAAGAAAGAGATAGAAACTAATAGTGTATTTCTGTCTGCAGAATCCTTGCCAAAAGAACACCCGTTACCAAAAAAAAAATTCTGGGAAAAAAATAATCAAATGAAGTGCAAATGAAGCAACAGTGCTGATTCTTTTAAAAATTCCAAAAGAAATTTGAACGAGGCAATTTAGCTCTCGCAGCTAAGTTGGACCGCGGTTTTAAGCCCAGAAAGGAATTTAAAGAACCCATTGAACTTTTTTTGAAAACGCAGAAGCTAAAAAGCCAGAAAAATCTGCGTATCAATTGCTTCCCATAGAATCATGATCAAGCTTATAAAATTCAGGAAAAGGAAATAATTAAATGAAGTGCAGCCGAAGCAACAGTCTGATCCTTCTAAAACCTCGAAAAGATTTGAAGAACCCTAGAGTTTTCGAAAACCCAAAAGCTAAAAACGCGGAAACGATCTGGGCATCAGTTATGTCATGATGATTGATCGGCAAACTAACAAGAGAATCTAATTATGAGGTTAAAACTTGTGTACTAACAAGAGTTGACGGGTCAGAGTCACTAATCAACTGACACGGATGACAGATAAAATAAGGGTTTTGTTAGGACTGAAGATTAGATCCAAAGCTGATTTATAAATCAGTTTCTCAGACAGGAGCCCATCTAGTGGGGGAGAGCCGCAAGCAGCACGATTATGATTAAATATTAAATAAATTAAATATCAGATATTATATTAAATTAGTTTTTTAAAATTTTATTATTAGTCTATTTAATATTTAACTATATTATTGTAATTGGATAAATATAAAACTGACCATAAGCAACAGTAAATTTCAGAGTACAGTTTGGCTTGTGGACCATCGCTGATGCACTGACACCGATGGCCACTGAAAGTGGCGAGAGCAAAAGCCATAAAATGTCTACATAATGCTTATATAGATAGGGTAATTTTACTAAAGTTTTAAATATTATGTCTATTTCTTTTAGTATTAATATTGCTTTAAAAGTAATAAAAATTAACAATTAAATTAATATTTTATTTTAGTATTTTAATATTAATTTTTAACATTATAAAAATAGAGATTAACTATAAAAAATAACATTTAAATAATTATTATAAAACTTATAGTGTAAGTATCGATTGTTTTTAAAAATGTTAGAATATTGCTAATCTCAAAACATTTAAATCCTTTTTAAAATTATAAAAGTAAAATAAATTATAATATATGATATATATAAAATATATTCAGATCTAAATGTAAATCATAATAATATGTCTAATAAATATTAATATCGATATAAATATAAAAAATAAAAAATTGACACACATATTTTAGATACAAAGAAAAACCTTAATAATTAACTATTATTAAGTAAAATTCTCTAAATTTGTACAGTTAATGAAAATAATATACTAATAAGTTAACTTATAGTTAATGTGGTATAGATATATTAAATATTAGCCGGTTTATTTTCAATTTGTAATCCATATTTAAAAAAAAATTTAAAATTTATTTTTGTTGAGCCCCAGTACAAAAGCCCATAAAAGTACGGCCCAATTAAAGAAGCCCAGAAACACTCCCACAAGCAGAAGAGACCATATGGCCCAAGTGAGAAGCCCAAGGGCCGAAAGCCCAAGAGATTTTGCACTGCCCGAGCGGCCAGAAAGAATCTCTCGGACTTTTCCCCAGAGGATCCCACAATAGCTGTTCTCTCCTCACAAGCCCGCGAGCTTACAAGGGGACTCATAACCAGACGAGAACCGCCCGTTCATGGCCGGGAATGCCAGCTGGCCTATTTCGTCGGTTTCCAATAAAGCCTGCGACTACTGCCAGTCGCCGTATCAACATGGCACGCTTAGTCAAATCAAGGCAGATATCCAGATCCTGTACACCTAACACACTCAGAAGTTGCAGCGGCGCCGTCCGCATGCCACTCTCCACACGTCAGCTGCATTAATGGAAGCCAGTGGACCAGCTCCTCAACCACCGGATGGACGCCACGTGTCCACTCCCCAATGGTTCGGCTTCCACTATAAATACACAGCAAGACCCCATTTCCAAAGGGAGGACTTTCCATACTCAACAACTCTGAGCCCTAAAGCTTCAACCAGGCTCTCTCTCTCCACACTTAACTCCTCAAAGAAGGGTAAAAAATACTCCCAACGAGCATAGCTTCCTTTAGAGAGAAACACGAAACGAGAGATAGGGAAGGGATTTACCCTCACAACTGTACTCTGTAAAATCTCCAACCCATATAGTGAAGCTCTTTACAGCCCCGAGCCTCGTGATTTTTCTTCCCCATTCAAGATGAGGTTTTCCACGTAAAACATTCGGTCTCAATCCTCATCTCGTGTCCAACACATCATTCACTTGTGTTGCCTGACTCCGCGGATCGGAAGGGACACGCCTGTGCATCTCTCGGCCGTGTTGGACCCCTCGGATCCAACACCCCTCATTAACGAGCCTTTCTGAGAGATCCGGTTGGGACGTCCCCAACCTTTGCGTCTCTCGGACCCTTAAAACCAGAACGTAACAATTTTTAATAGTAAAATTAGACATCTTTCGATCTTCATAGCGCTCTTACTTTATTTTCTATCGAATTTTTAAATATCATTGGATCTCAACATTCACGCCACTAATACATCAACAAAAGCTTATATGTTAAAATAAGTGTATAAAATAAATGATACAATAAATATAAATATTTTTTATTTTCTCAAATGGAAGCTATTAAAATGTATTGATTAGATCTTTTAAGGATGGCCATCATTTCTCATAATTTTTGTGTATTTAAGGTATTTAAAATTGAGATATTTATAAAAATAGTTAAAAATTAGATCAAAATATGTAATCGTTTAAAAAGCAGCGTTTGTAGGTAATCTGTATAAATAGTACTATTGTGTATCTTTGATACATATTAGGTGTGATCATTTTAAATGGAATACACCAATGTAGAGTTTGAACACACATTAAATATAGACATTTTAGATAAAATACACATATACATAGCTCAAGTGTATATTAGGTATGACTATTCTGGATAAAAGATACACATACGCTTGTCAAGCGTAAGTTAAGCATAGATACTCAGATGTATACATTTCCAAGCAATTGACATGTATTAGATATTGGTCTTCGCGATTTTTAAAAATAGTTCAAAATATTTATTTTATTAATCTACGAAATATGTCGCTATAAAATATTCTTAGTATATTGGTATTGTTAATTTTATTATATTTAAATTACATGTGAAGATTTAATATTGGCATATATATTATATTGTTTTAATTAAAATATGAAACATTAACTTTTTGTTACAATTTGCAACCTTGGTTTCCTTAACACACGGCCCCACCATGGTCACAATCATTATCATTTCCACTATTATGAGCACCATTATTGATAACCATGTATTCTTACCACTGTGAGTATAAATAATATAGCCTCCTCTTTTAAAATAATTATTAAAATAGGAATAACTGTAATCAACAACAATGAAATTAAATAAAAGCATACGTATTAATATGGAAATAACTATAGTCAATAAAAATAAACTTATTTCATCAACCAAATACCATATAACTATTATTTGCCAATTGCTAAAATTGTTAAAACCAAAACATTCTCTAAAGAGAATCATTAAATTGTAATGTTTTGTGGGGTTAGAAAATATTTAAGTAACTTATAAATATTTAATGATCCATAGCATGGTTTGTTACACATTTAAATTAAAGATAATGTCTAACATATATAAATAAATCGTTCATTAAACTAGCATGCGGGTATGTCTTAACTCCTCCATGGCAATTCTTGTAGCCTGATAAGTAATATTAAATGTAATGATTTTGGTAAACATATATAGGGCAAAGTGGGTTTCACTTGTACATAGTAACGACAATGTGCCGATGTGTGTGGTTTGTATGCGCTCTGATATTTGTTCAAGAAATGTGTTTATGTAAATCAAATTTATATATAAAAATATAATATCTTTTAATTTTATAAATAAAATAACTTAGAAAGTCTTATATAAAAGAATTAAAAAAACACTAAAAAGGGTTATAAATATATATTGATTCGGAATTGACGAATCACTACTTTACAAATGGTGGCAAGGTAGGGGCCACGGGCGGTCTCAATGATCGGGGGTTGAGGGGACACTAGCGTTCGCCGATGGTTAATTAGTATAAATAATCACTTTCACGGATTCTATTTTAGTTGGGTCGAGGCCGAGGCCTATGTCTGATTGATACTACTCAAAGTTATATAAATTATGTATTAACAATCTCTAACTATTTTTTTAAAAAATTGTATTATATTTGTTTAATTTCCAGACTGTCACTATTGGACTTTGAATATTGTTCACAATTCGTGACATGTACTAGCTATGATTTTAATGGGGAAGTTATTATTTTGACTTTATCGAAGTAGCAGGTGAATTTGTGTCATGTTTCTTCAAAAAAACAGCTTTATAATGTTACGAAATACCTTTATATAAATAATAATTTAATTATTGCCTTTTACTTTAAATATATATCATTATTATCTCAATAAATCATCAAAGTGTAGATAGAAAATAAGGATTCATATGTATTTTAAGTTATATAATTCATAATAAATTTTTGAATAAATTATAACAAATAATAATACATGATTGTTTTTCTCGATAGAAATAACTCTATACGTGAATCAAGAAATTTAGACTCTTATACTTTTTATTTATAAAATAAATTTTCTAGACATCAACCGTTACTTATTTTCAATAGTCACACATTTTAATTTTATTAGATATATCTTTTTATGAATAATTACACACATTTATTTTTTTTTTAAAAAAATAAATCAAATATTATTCACTATATTGAGCCATTTTAATTAAGTTGTAAATTTAAAATAATTAACATAAACTCAAATTTTAAATATTATTATTCATATGATTCACATATAGAAATTGATTAAAAATTATTCCAATAATAGTGACATTTAAGTTATTATAGATAAGTTAATCTTAATTTTAAAATTTAATATATGAGTTCTTTGAGCTTCAAACAGGGATTATATATCAAGGAATAAACTGTCAAAAAAATAAATACATTAAATAAAATTTTAGAAATGTACTACTCGAAGAATAATATTATTTTATTTTATCCCAATAATATTTTAGAAGACATTAAATGCCATAAATAAAAATAATTATGTTAGATTGTCACATAAACGGAGCTTAGTTCTAGGAGCATGATTTACTACACTAACATAAATTAAATTTACTGTAGGCAAGAAAAGAAACTTGACAAAAGGAAAAAAATTCAAATCCCACATAACTTATCAATTTTGATATACTTAACAAATAAATACTAAAATTTAAACCTATAATATATAATAATTTTAAATTTATAAGGACTAAATTACTGAGTAATTGAGTGTCTTTTTAAAAAATTATCAAATTATCTGAATACTGAATTATTAAAATATTATTTTGCCCTATAAAAATAGAAAAATTATCAAAAAATTGGTCAAAAGCCGCTCCATAAATATGAATTGATTATCAAAAGGGCTAATATTAGCCCTTCTAGCTGACCCATGGTCACCTAAATGGTATTCACTCGTAGGCCATGCCTACTAGGAACTAAGTCAGATCATAATCTTCCTAAAATGTAGGTGCTCCATAAGGTCATAGTAATGCCACATTCAATGCTTTGACTGATAATTAATTTTGGGTAAAAATACTTCAATTGAAGTACTTTGTATTTAATTATTGAGGTCTAACTATAGGGGCCAACTATTAGTCCATATGAGAATAATGCATGAGGGGCGCATAAGTTGTGCATATACCTATTAGGTAAAGTGTTACACCTGATATAAGTACGATAGGCATATGTATTTAATTTAAGAATGTTAATAAGCTTGATGGATGCATAAATAATACACATGCATATATTAGATAGATTGTCACACTTAATATGATGCAGATCGTTACCGAAATTTAGTTAGAAGACAACCTACATAGATAAATGAACGGATGAAGAGAAGAAACAAGAATGAAAGGGGAAAAGGACAAGGAGGTTCTGACAGAGGGGGTCGAGAGAGTTTGATAGAAAAGGAAAAGAGATACAGATAAAAGATATATTATTATTATCTCTACAGTAGCCAACCATTCTCTATACATAGTAACCAACCAGTATTCCTTAACAACTAAATAAAATAGTATTCATATAACAACCAAACGAAACCAACACAATGGATAGTTAAATGCATATTAGTATGGAGATACTAGTAATAATCGAAAATGTGGTCCTAACAGAAACAAAAATAATAATAACTGAAAATAATAAATATATATTTATGATTAGTATGGATATTTAATGTAATATTGAAATTTGCGTGATTGTCGAGTTAGCCGTGACTCCCGTTGAAAACATAATGAATTGGTTGGCGTTGTGGTATCTGAATTGACTAAGCCTGTAACGTAATATGTGCATAAAGAAACACATATATGCCATGCTTGTGTATCAGTTTTTGTATTTAAGATATTTATGTATATTTTTAGTTTATTTTCACAAACTATTCTAAAATAAGAAAGAAAAAAAGAATAGAATAACAAAAAAAAAAAAAAAAGGAAAGAATGAATAATGAAAGGTGGTATTTAAAGAAATACTTGGGATTCATCTTGTTATTGATTAAGGTAAGTGTTTTTAGTCTTTTCTTTTTAATTTAGCTACTTAATTTTTAAAAACTTTAAAGCATACTTTGTTAAATATAGGGTTCATTTTTTTAGATCTTGAAGAATTTGGCCCAATGATTTGATTTTTTTTTTAATATCAAAACTATTTAAAAAATCCATTTTTTTCAAAAATTTTTTTAATAAATTCATTTGTATGTCCAAGTTTGTTTAAGAACCGCTGTGAATATCTACAACTAAATTTATAAAATGCTATTTTTTGAATTCAGAAAAATTGTTTGTCTTGTAGGGTTTCATTTCATAATTGCAAATAATTATAATAACGTAATTGATGTTAATATTATTTGTGATAAGTCTACTATATTTTCATAAGTGAAATTATATACTTATCATTTACAAATTAAAAAAATGATATCCAACCCCGTTTATAAAGGTGCAAACATAGATATCCCCCATGGATTTAAATAGTTGCTTATTGCCCCATTTATATAAATGGACCTTCAACTTGGCAACAAAAGATAAATTGGACATTGGTTTTAATTTTGAAGAGTTCATTTCATGATTCTTATATGTTCCACGTGCCCTTTTGAACGTTACTCAGGTTGAAAAATCTTTTATGTCAATAATCCGGGACAAAGTGCTGATTCTCATAAACAAAGCAAGAAAGGGATATTTGATTCATTCTTTTACATCTATATTTGTTTACCTTCTAAGTTATGACGTTTGGATTCAATTTGATACTTGTTTGTTTGCCATTTTGCATGTTCATGATGAATTAATTGTTTTCATTCATATTATTATTATTATGACTTGGCCTTATGTCTAAAATAAAATTCAAATTGCCAAGATTACAATATAAAAATCTATGAATCATATATCTCAAAAACTTCAAATAAAGAAATATCCATCTCATTTTACTTATATAAATAAAAGCCTATAACTTCAAAGTTCGCACTTATACTATAATTGCTGAATATAAAATATATATGTATTATTGTTTTACAAATTTAATATATCAATAAATTCTAATTATTGCAAGGGAAGAATTCTCCTTATCTTTTAAATCCTTGCTATCCTATACATAAATCTCCGAAGGACTTCCAATTACTCTAGTAAAATTCAAATAAAATAATAAATTATAAGTTAAATGTCTAGTAATTCTCATAATTGCAACATATGATGAACACAAATATAAACATGCTTAGCAAAATGTATATAAAAATATGAAGGCCATATTCCGAGAATAAAGACTAGAAATTTCTACATAAGATGTAAAGGGATCAAATCTAATCATCCTAAAATAACCAAGGTCATAAACTGCTAATAGAATATTAATAATATCCTATAGACTTTATTCACCATGGACTAAAGGCCAACATACTCACGTTATTGTCTAGCTAGGTTTGTAATACGAGATTATGTACATCTCAATGCCATACATGCAATCAAACAATCATTTACTTAACTTTCTTTTTAAAATTTATATTAAAAATCGATATGTTCTAACAACATTCATTTGGCATTTGAGGAACCGTTAAAATGTGAGATAAAATATTATAACTGGTCAACAATTATTTATCAAAATAATTTATATTATTTTCTAAGCTCAAAAATATTCTTATTTCAATAATAAATATCATTAAAAATTATGATATCTAATTAATAACTCAAACTTTATAACTTAAAAATATTTAAGATATTATAAAAATTATATATCTTGCTAAATTTTTAACTTATTATTATAATTTACTATATTTTAGATTAACAGAGATAAGATCACTTAGTACTAGAGTATGATTAACGAGTTGATCCGAATGACTCTAAACTTTACAACTTTTTGCCGGTTTGGTTGTTTTTGTATAGGTTGTGATATAATACCTTTACTAACTAACAAAAAAGACATAATACATTTTGATGAATTTTTACATTCAACAGGCGTGTATTAGTTTGATTATGAACTTATTTTGAGAGGTCGGGGCATTGCTTCTCACATCTTGGTTAAAAGTATTTTGAATTTACTGAGGTTAAATGTCTATTAATTTGGATTAATATTCAGATATGTACAAAAAATTGATAATTAAATGGGTGAAATTTGAAGGCATTATATGAAAGATATTATTATTATAGCATTTGGAGTCACTAGTATTTTTGTCGAATGCCATTATCTCGAATTTGAGGCGTTGTTTATGTACAAATGATTTGGGTTATGATAATAATGTTATAAGTCCCACATTGGGAGCGAGCTCCATAAGAGTTGGCTTATAAGTTTGAGGGACTCTCCTTCTTAATAGATCGGTATTTTGGGAATGGGCTCCCCTATTGGGACTGCGCTTGCAATAATAATACTTTTATTGAGACCAACTCTAACTCGGAGAGAATTATCTGCGGAGAGTTTTAATCAGAAAATATTATAAAAAAAGACTATCTATGGAGGGGTTGACCGAAAAAATCGAGTAAAGCACTGTAAAGTGAGAGTCGCCTGGTGAAAGCTGCTGAGTAAAGTATTGTAGAGTGTAGCCACTGAGTTCTGCGGTTGTCAAATGAGGACAAAATATTATGGGTCCCATATCGGAGAGTCAACTCCACAAGAGCTGACTTATAAGTCTGAGAAACTCTCTCTTCTATTTGACCGATTTTCTGGGATTAAATTCTTCTTTTAAGATTGTACTCGTAACAAATAATTTTATGACAAAAACTATTAATTCATAATAAGGATAAAAATATATTAATAATGGACACTTAATCCTTGAAAGGAGCACCACATAGTACTAGCCATAACTCACCAAAATAAAAACGATTATGACCTTAATCAATCCCAAAGAAGGCCAAATGCTATTATAAATACAAAACCCATCATCATAGAAAGGGCATGATCATCATTTGTAACTTCAAAGGCTTAAGCATTTGATGGAATCATCTATTTATTTGAGGATTCACTATTATTTGAAGTAATCTAAGATACTTATTCATACATAATTTTTGCAACACTTAAACTAATATATAAAAAGTCAAGAGTATGCCTTTTGAATAAGATATTATCTAAAAATTTTAAGACACAGAGTATTATTATTTAAAAATTTATTTCTTCTTTAACTTTTAGATATTCTAATTTGATTATAATTTATTGGTTTAAGTGTCAAAAAGTAAATTAAGAAGTCATTTTTATATTTTTTTATTTTTCTATGTTTTTATTTTATTATGGCATGTAATATTCGCGTTAAAAGATTTAAAATTTTATTCAAAATCTTTCAAATCAAAGTTCTAATCCATGATGTATATTAATTTTATACTCATTATAATACTACAATAATGGAAGTGTTTTATTGTCATTAGATGATGCTAGATATTTAAGTTTATTTTTATAAATTTATTACATTTATTATAATTTTTGTATTTTAACACTCAATAATTATAAATTATAATATATAACATAATTATAATAGATTTAAAAATAGACTGATCATTTTAATAATTTTGTACATTATAAGAATTTTTATATTAGACTATATTTTATAATATAACTATAACAATGAAGATTTTTGCAGCTAAATTTAAAGCCATTTACTTTGAGCTATTTGAGTTTGATGCAAAATTTAATAAGTTAAATTTAGTGAAATTTTATATAATTAATTTAGAAAATAAGTTTATGTTGACATAATATGTTATAATATTTATTTGTAATAAATTAATATATTTGTATTTCACTGTTAATGTTTGAGCTAAATTTCAAGCTTGCTTATTTTACTAAGGAAACCTTGATTCTGATTTTAATTTGAGGAAGTATTTGACAAAGTCCCACTCTGTTATGTAGCACGATGTCACGATTGGTCCGTTATGCGTTGTAGCTTAAATAATGCAAATTTCCAAAATGAATTCACGTCTGACGTGGAATTTTATTTCCGAAGTTACGCGTGTTGAGACCCTTAAAATAGAAACGCATCGTATAAAGCATCTCCATGAGACTCTTCCTCTATGGGCTTCTTTCCGCTTGTCTCTCTAGCCAGCATCACAGTCTCTGCATCATCATCATCATCATCATCATCATCATCTCATCATCTCTCTCTCTCTCTCTCTCTCTCTCCAGTCGCAATTCTCCGTCTAATCTCTAGTCTCGCCATTCCACCTCTCCCGCGGGCCGGAATCTTCATCATCAAATTCTACAGAAACAGGCTTGAGCAAGTCAAACATCAACTCTTTCATCTGCAGTTTACGACGTAGTGACTCCATCAAGTCACCACGAATCCTGAAGGAAACTCTTACTGGTGAGTCACACTATTGGTGCCCATTTTTTGTCATTCATTTCAATTTTCAAAAACCCTAGTCAATTCGGTTTTTTTGAGACGTAAAAGTTTCTGGATTTATCGCGGCAATCAATTTAGGGTTTCGGAAACCGAAAAGATTGTTAACAATGGGCTAAATTGATTTACTAGGTTTAGGTAGGTTAGATCATGCAAGTTCCACATCGGCCTCCATCTATTCGTTGATTTCAAGCGGTTACTATTTCGGTGATTTTCAGTCGTTTGGAAATACCGCGAATGGTTGTCAAATTTCTGGAAATCGTTGCTTCGATTTGCAAATTACAGAATAGCAACAAATTAAAATTTGGTGGATGGAATCTTGCAATTTTACTCTTTCCTTCGTCTGCTCCACATTTTTTATCGTCACATAAGCTGGAGAACTCTATTTATACTGCAATATGCACGTTTTAAAATTTTCAAGTGGTTGCTATTGTGGTTGTTTTATGTTTTGAATGATAAATTATGGGCAGTTATCATGAGTGGTTTGGATTGGTTTTGGGCAGTTTGTGGTGGTGGTGAGATGGTGGTGGGAGTCTAAGTAGCAAGGGTGGGGTTATTGAAGGTGGAGCTGTAGCACTGAGACGTGTGAAGGGTGAGGTAGAGAAGTGGGAGAGCACATTTTTCCTCTTCTTTTTTGTCTTTCTGGGAACGAGGGAATGTTTTTTCCGTATAGTAAATTTAGTTGCAATACGAGATGCCTTGACATGAGCATTGAATTAGTGAAGCAAACGATAGGCTTTCGGGTTGGAAAGGACTGCTACGAAGCCTCTAAAGTTAGGATATAAGAACAATATTATGTCCTATCTGGCACAGATTAATATAAGAACAATATTATTCTATCTGGCACAGATTAAACTGTGTGTAATTAAAGTTGGTTAAATTTGTTCACTGTGCTTTTCAAATATTACTATGTGTGATTTGTTTGTAGTATCATCCATATTTGCTTTTATCATTTTTAAACTTTGTTATACTCAGGACCATTAGTAGAGTCTACAGAATCGCTAGTATAATCTATATAGTAGCGCATGATTTTCTTGGAATGTGGAGTTATATGGATAGAAGAACCTTGACAAGCAAGTATTTTTGATTTATGTGGTTACAAAGTGGAAGTGTATGGAACTTTTGTGTATCTTCACATGTATGTCACGGTGAAGTTGCTTTAGTTGCTCATCATGAACAGATATAGTATGCATAATTTTGTATAGATTTTTATTTTTAGGAAATAGAAACTCTAAGGTGAATTATTTTCTGGTCATTTGGCTACCTTTCATTTGTAACCTTAATTTCAGTCCTCAGGGGCCCTTGCGATGCATCGTGTAGGCAGTGCAGGAAATACATCTGGTTCAACTCGTCCTCGCAAGGAGAAGAGATTGACATATGTTCTAAATGCTGCGGATGACACAAAGGTGAGGTTAGCTTGTGTTGTTTTAGTATACTGCCAGGGTGTAGCCTTCATTTAATCTAAGTGAGTTTTCTGTAGTCAATATACTGTTTTTGCTATGGCAGCTAATATGTGAGATGAGGTGGCCTTGGTAAGAGTTTTCCCTATCAATAATGATTACATGTTTGCCTTTGGTTTTAGCGGGAAAATATTATTCATTTTTGGATTTTGATGCTTCTATTACTGTCAAAGGGGACATTTTTGGTCTATATTTTATTGTCCAGATGTTGGAAAAGAAGGCAAAATACTTTAATTTTTTTTATATTATTGATGGATATATGCTGTCTTGATATGCTAATTTCTTTATTAGCGTTGTAGATTAGTGGGTAGTAGGCTTAGTTTTAGGTGCACCGTTATTCCTATGTGATTTCCATTTGATGAGTGAATTGTAGAGACTTATACCAGACATATCAGCTTTTTGTTGCCTCTTTTTTTGGTTCTTTTTTTAATTTCTGGTTTACAAGGCTAACAATTAGAAAATGGAGGGAGGTGAAACTCGAACTTGCGTCAAATACAGATCCTCGGGGATCAAGTGCCAATTACGCTGTCCTTACGCCTCTACTTCATGCTTTTTTGATTACCAACTTATTTAATTGTTTCAGTGAATTTTGGCTATGATTAATAACTTGGCATCATTCTTGAAATCCAGTTTCATCAAATTGGAAGTAAATCCTAACGGAATCTATCTAAAGGGGGAAAAAAATCCTCTCTACTCCGACCACCATGTTCAACCCCTACCAAGACCATCACAGCCTTCTGCCCATTTGCCCCATCACAGTCCAACATACACTACTACCAGTACTTACTCGTCCTCTCTTTCCTGTTGCATCACTATTGTCGCCTTTTTTTCTCCCCAACTATAATTTCCAGCTCTTCTTTTCCCCACCAAATTCTACTTCTCACCACTGGTCCTCCTTATTCCACTCTTTCTCCACCTAGTATTCTCTCCTCTCTTTTATTTTTTTTTTCAAATTTTTGGTGTTGATGTGTGGTGGTGGTAAGGAAGCTTTTGTAATGGAGCTTATTGATGGCTCTAGAATTGAGTCTCTGTATTCAAGAGGCTGACATTGCGGCTGCCACCGATGGTGGTAGTTTTGTATGGAGTTGGCTGTAGGTTGGAGGTTAGTTTAAGAGTTTGAAGGTGGGAAAATATGGTCCAAAAGAAAACAGCTTGCAATTCATTCAAATAAATGCGACTTTGTAGTGTTGGGGGGTTTGGAGTTGAAAGGAAGCAATATGGTGGCTGGGGTTTGATAGGTGCTGGTGGTGTGGTGTTCTTTGGTGAAGCTGGGTGTGTAAAAGGTTTTGGGGTTAGGTTAAAAGAGAATTCGGGGAAGAAATTCTGGGTGAGATTCCCCCAGGATTCCTAATTCGAACTTGGATTGCTTAATTAATATGCTAAAGATCCTTGGTTGACTGAACTGAAGGAAAAAAGTACTGATTTGTTAGACACAGTAAATATTCTCATGTAATATTTTACCTACATTAAATTTGAGCTACTCAATAAGAAAACTAATGGTCATATTTGGGTTTGATACATTGTCAATACTTTGATTTTCTTGGACGTTGAGAAATGGCATTGCCTTTATTGCTGTAATTTGAAGAAGTTTTCTTCCCATCTTGGCTGGCTTCATATGTTATTTTTTGGGTCAAGGGTATTAGTCTTCATTTTAGAAAACTTCTGAGTTTTTTTGGCTGAGCTTATCTTTATTAGATATGCTGATTTATTGTTTTTTCACTGTATATAATTGTATATGGATTTGAGTCCCCTTCTATAAATTTTTCTTCTTGCTGATATTGAAAAAATGTGCATATATGCAGAAGCATATTTGTTTAAAAAGGCTGCTTGATTGAAAATAACCTGAAAAGCATTAAGTCCTCCGATGGGCCAAGTCCCACCCTCTGGCGTAACTAACAATTATTATCTAAGAAAAACTGGACATCCTCGCTATTGCAATCCACCTTAAGCAAAACACCTAAATTGTTAGTAGATCTTGATCCTCTAGTGTCGCCTATTGAGTGATGCTACACTATGAAAAGGATATTTGTTAGATCTAGCAGAAAAAAAGGGGAGTAATAATGGCATTCCACTGCTGTGTAAATACAATTTAATGTAACTGATTTTGTTTGAACGACTTATATGCTTTCTCTCTTTCTGTGGATCAGACCACTACAGAAGTCTAGTCATGGGCAGTTAGTGAGATCCTTTTTATGCTTATACTGTTGTAGATGTACTAATTTTAAACAAAACTTGCCAGCAACTTCAGCATCTACTGGTCGAAACTCATATGCTGCATGCTTTATAAGAGGGAGTACATTCAACTTTAGTTATCTTTTAAATATGAACAAAATAAAATAAAATTTTGCACAGATTTTGAAAGAGTTCTGTTTTTTTTTTTTTTTGTTATTTGCACGGTGGGAGGGCACTTGTAGCCTGAATATGGGTTGCGTATTCTTCATGCTATTTCTTTCACTGTGATTGTACCGGTACATGGTTCCTCTGTACCGGAGCTGTTAACACCTTTCCATATTTTGGACTTCCTGTGAACCCAACGGTTAGATTAGAACTGAGATGAATAAATGGCTGAGATTTAATAGCTATTCAAATAATTTGTTACAATCTCTATCATTCATCTAATTATTTTTTAATCCTAATTGTTAGGTTTATCTGAGATCTTAAAATATGGGAGCATCTTAACAGCTGCCCCTGTACTTGACTAGAGGGTGCATGCAAAACATGTATTTCATATATGCCAAATTTTAGCTTTTTCTGTTGATATAGAGTTGATGAAAGTTCAATATTCTACTTTCCGTGCTTTAAGTTTGTTAAACATTGCAAAATTGATGTATATTTACTATGCCCTCATATGCATGTATAACATGCCCAAGCTGTTACTAGCTTGTACATATCACCTTTGTGCTCCTTTAGTCTTGTTGAGTAAGAAGAGAAATGTTGGCAGTTAGCGTGTGATTCTTTTTTTTACTGTTTGTCAAGTTGATCTTTTAATGAGTCTACTGCTCAAAGTAGTTTATAAGTTTATATGTCTATGCATTACCTCTATTTTTGTGTATACTTGTATTACCTCTTTGAATGCTGCTTTCCCTGCAGCATTGTGCAGGCATAAATTGTTTGGCTGTTTTGAAGCCAAAGGTTCCTTCTGGGTGTGATTACCTTTTTACTGGAAGCCGTGACGGAACTCTGAAGAGATGGGCACTTAGTGAAGATGCTGCTACCTGCTCTGCTACATTCGAGTCACATGTTGACTGGGTACCTTTTTTACCTTAACTTGTTTTTAAATCATGCACTGTGTTTCTGGTTACTGCTAAACTTCCGACTTCTGTTGTTGATTAAATTTGGTAAATGTCCGGTTAACCTTCCTACCTAACCTTTCCCATTTCGGAGTGTAAAAAAAGAACTAGAAGAGAAGGACACAGGCGGGAAAGCATTTCTTCTTACTGCTTAATAAGCTACTGGTTAAATTATCCATGATTATATTCATATGTGCAGTTTATGCTTTTGTGCATCGTTTACATCATCTAGCTTTGCAGGTGAATGATGCTGTTATTGCTGGGGATAGTACACTTGTGTCGTGTTCTTCAGACACCACTCTAAAGGTTCAAGCTGCATGATAATGTTATGTTCCAATTAATGCATGCTCCTTCATTAAGGTTAACTGCTACTTATTCATGTGCTTCAGACGTGGAATTGCTTGTCTGGTGGAACATGTAGTAAGACTTTACGACAACACTCTGATTATGTTACTTGTCTTGCTGCAGCTGAAAAAAATGTAATTTCTTTTTCAAGACTTCTGGCTTATTAATTTCAATAGTGATTGGTTTTTTTTTTTCTTTTCCGTGTTGAAATTGGCATTGGAGATTTCTTCATTTGGGTGAAAGTTCATATTCTTTTATTTTCTGATCCTTGCATCATCTTCATGCATTTTAGAGCAATGTTGTTGCTTCTGGGGGCCTTGGTGGAGAGGTGTTCATATGGGACATTGAAGCTGCTCTTGCTTCAGTTTCCAAGTCAACTGATGCCACAGAAGATGAGTGTTCAAATGGTATTAATGGTGCTGCGAATGCATTACCTGTTACAAGTCTACGCACTATCAGCTCTAGCAACAGCATTACTTTGCATACTACTCAGCCACAGGGATATGCTCCTATTGCTGCCAAAGGTCATAAGGAGTCAGTTTATGCATTGGCAATGAATAGCATAGGAAATCTTCTAGTTTCAGGTGGAACTGAAAAGGTAATTCGGCTTTATGTTAGGTCAATGTGTTTAGTTTTTCCACTCTCTTTTTATGTTCATAATTCTGTTAATGAGAAATGGCACAAGTCATTTAATATATAGGAAAGAAAATCTCTGAAAGGAGTTAATTTCGGATGCTTGCTTGACTTTATCTTGTTGAATTCATGAACTGATGTCTGTTGTTTTTTCTGCTTTTCTATATTTCATTCCGATTTGATGTTTGCATTTAGGTTGTGCGTGTATGGGACACGAGAACTGGTTCAAAGACCATGAAGTTAAGGGGACATACAGATAACATCAGGGCTCTACTTCTTGATTCTACGGGCAGGTTGGATTTGTCAAGTTTTCAGTTTGGTCAGATCCTTTTTGAACTGCTTCATTACACTGATTCCCTTTTGTATTCTGCACATTAAAGCAATCTCAATTGCTTGATCTATTCACACTTTGTCATTCATGAGCTAAATATTGGCTAATTAATTGATTCTCTTATCACCTTTTTTAGTTCTAGTAAACTTTTTTCATCTTTAATATGACAAGTTATTATGTACTTAAAAAAATTGAATAATTGAAAATTTTCTTTTCCAGTTAACACACTGCAAGCCTTTGACACCAAAAAAATGATTTGGCATACTCAATCCATTATAATGTGTTGGTCATGTGATGCTAAATTATGTTGAATTTGATAGGAAAAATCTCTGTTGGTAAAACAGCCTAAAATTTGTAATTACAGAGAGTCAAATTAAAGGATAGAATAAAACTGACTCAACTTGAAAAAATGATGGAATATTTCTGACAATTTTGCCACTAAATATATGTGCAGTGCTGGCTTTGTTGAGTTTTAGCATGTAATTCTAGATACAGATAATAGGCTTTTTATCTGGAACTTGTCTTCTTTGCATGAAGAAGACAGGTGGAATTTTAAGCTTGAGGAATGGCTGAAGTGCATGTACGTGCTAGATGTCTTCTCTCCTCTTTGTGCTATAACTTAAGCATCATAACTATGCCATTTCTCATTTGCATTTCATGATTGACACAGTTGCATATAAATCCCAATTAAGTGCCTAATTTTTCTTACAGAAAAGGTGTTTTGTTAATGATTTTTTCCAAAAGGGGAAATTTTAGGGGGAAAAACAAATTTGGTAAGCTTCAACAACCAAAAAATGGATAGAAATTATTTTGAGTTTTTTCAGAAGGTAAATGGACTTTGCATTTAGATACAACTTTAGATTTAGTTTTTGCCCTGTGCAATGTGCGAGTTTCTTTTTGAGCACTGCTATCACAAATATTGAAAATTAAAGATATTGTTATGTGATATAATAATAAAGAATCAAGTAACAAACTGCCGCATGCTTAAAAGAGAGTCGTTGATAACAATTAAAACATAGTGCATCATATTTAACAATGACTAAGGATGTGGGTGTCTATTCTTGTAGCAAAACAATTCATCAATTTAGAAGGAAGGACTGACATTTGATTAGGGTGAAATCTATTCAGGAGGAAGTGTTTAGATACCATTAATGTAATAGATTTTTAAATGGGTAAAATGAAAGATTGAAATTTATAAGTCATCGTATGTATCTAATCTCTATCTTCTGATTGATAGTGTTATAGCTCGATTGACCTTCATAGAAGTTGGGTTGTGAATATAAATGTGATTGATCGCATGTTTCTGATTTGAACAAGTGGGATGCAATTAAACATCATTTCACATAGCAACATGTTCTTGCCAGTTCTAACCTGATCACCCTTCCATGTATTAGAAAATTTAATCTGAAAAACAAATAAAAATTATTAGCATGCTCCATCACAATCATAATATATCTCATACTCTCTTCTTGAAGTGCCTACATTCTGGGTGTTCCCTCTCATGTATTATGTTACCAGCTTATTTTGACGGCTATGCAGTTTGTGAAACTGTTCTATTCATTTTTAAGTCAGACAACCTGACCTTATATTGCATTCTAGTATCATTGCTGCATTTATGCTTAGTGTTTTCATTGTGGAGTGTAACTTTTGAAGCCGATGCAGCAGCAGAAGTGTGACATCTGGATGTTTTCTTCAACCTTTTTAAATGCATAAACCAAGAAGAAAAAAGAAAAACAAAAAAGAGATGCTATGCAGCATTATCAACTACAATCCAGCCAGCATTCTGTGCCTCTGCGGTGTTAATGATATATGGTCATTGTGTCATGTCTTCATGCCACAAGGCATAATGTAGCCTTTCGAAACTTATTATAAGTACATTTATTTAGTTTTCTTTAATCATGATTAGTAGTCAAGAAGGATCTCAGGTGAGGCCCTATAACCCATTTAAGGACCCCATTCAAAATTTAAACCTATTAAGGGCTTATGGACATAACGAATCAAAGGTTTGGGGCATTAAAAATGCATATTTATGATTCATCATTGGAAGATGTTAACTTGATTTCTAAAGTTGCTGATATGGCAGAAGTCTTGTATCCGCGAATAATGTAGATAACAGGTTGTTTGATTACTGTATTATATGATCTCACCTGTTATTTAGAGGTTCAATGACGGTGATATGATGAAATAAGTACATATATACCCTCCACACTGTCTCTGTTATTTGTGTTGGTACTATTTCAGAGATTATAGAATGACAATTTTTGTTAGGCCATACCAATGTTTTATTTTTCAGCTTATTATAGTATACACTTACATTGACTTGCTAAAGAATGAAAGAATACATTTTTCGTGCAGTTGCTTTGCAGTTTATTAAAGAGTTCATTTTATTCTTGGTATTATAGTTTCCAGTTAATTTTGATTAAATATTACTAGATGGCATTGTCAGTTACAACTTACAGCTGTTCTTTTCGTTAAAAAAAATGTTATCTTTCAGAGGGAATTTGTTTTATTTTGTCTCTAATTTTCTAGTCTGGGTAGTCCAGATTTTTTACTACTTGAAATTTTGTGTACTTTGTGAAATTCTTTTTACAACCTTTCAATTAGTCATGTATGCAACTGTTCTCAAATTTTTAATTTCACTTGACTTCTTGCGATCCTATTTGCTTTCCCTTAACTATCCGTTTGTGCATTGTTCATTATGAATCATAGCTCTAAGAAGTACCACTTAGTTTGGTAACACAATTCTATCATCTTTTCTACAGGTTTTGTTTGTCAGGTTCCTCTGATTCTATGATCAGGTTTGCTTTCCCATTCCTTTTGCTGTTGCTTTAGATTTATTTATTCCTGTGTTTAGGCATGCGACCGTTGCTTGATGTATTTAATGGCTTATCATTTTAAAAGGTTTTGACATATTGGTGACTTGGGCTTTTTTTTTTTTTTTTTTAAGATTGGAACTGTGAACTATATTGTAGCTAAGTCATTAACTTTGCTACGGTTGAATTTCTCACTTGATTTTTCTAGTGTATTATTCTATCATTATATAGGATCTTCCTCGGAAACCATAATATGGGAGCCTTATGTATTGGGCCATGCCTTTTAGTATGCAACTGGCTTAATTCTTTAAGCCTGATTTCCCTTCATTTCCAGGAATTTTTCTTTTGGTTTTCCATCTGAATCGTTTATCCAACTGCTTGCATCTTGATAAAAAGTCACTGGATGAACATGCTATTTGAGCTTCTGGAAAGTGTGTGTTCTGTAGAATGGCTTCCAAAAGATTTATGGGTACATGTAATAGTCAAGATGACATCTGCTTGAGATCTGAAATGAAATCGCAATTTCAGAATAAGGTAGGTCTGAATGCTCAGATGCAGTCACAAATAAAACTGAATTCTATTAATATGGTTTGAAGTAAGTGATCTGGTAGTTTTTGGATTCCAGGCTCATATGATTGTTGCATTCTGGCACACTGCCTCACTTTTGGATTCCTGTCTGTTTGTAACACAGCGTGCCCAAGTTGGGCCATTAGCCTGAAGGCTAAGATCAAAATTATACAAGCAATTCACAAAAAAAAATATTTATAAATAATAGATATTAGAAAATTCTTGACAATTAATTCTTTAATTACATCATCCAAAGATAATATAGAGAATTCATGTTAGTCATACATGCTTCTAAAATAAGCTTTAATCTTCCAAAGCTTTCATTTCAGACTATGCCCAACATGTATGCTAGCATATGCACTCCACTGATGGGGCCAATAATTTTTCCCATGGATCAGTTTCATATTGTACCAAGCACGTGTCAAGGTTTATATGCCCATTGACTGTCCAATTCTCCACGTTTTTTGCTGAGCAATGGAGCCAATCTATCATCTTCAGGCTGTGAGGCCGATTTTTCCCTCTTTGCATTGGTGGGACCTATGGTGTAAATACTCAATATCCGTGATTCCATATATGACGTCCATTTTGATAGATCATTTCAGTGATAATCCATTGATTCCAATAATTTCTTCATGTAATAAAACTATAAATAGATCGTTTCAGTGCTGATCTTGTGATTCCAAAAATTCCTTATTGTAATAAAACTATATACTGTGTCACCAAGGATTTCCATTAGTCATCAGATCTACCCATCGGTATTATTGCCGGACACCAAGCCTCTAATGTGTACAAAAATTTCCCAAACAAAATTATGATGCGACTATAATTATTCATACATAATTAAATTAACCATATAATATTATGGGTCATCACAACCAATCTTAAATTATCTAACATGATGTCGGTTGGAAGCAAAACAAGAATGGTTGTGGTAGATTGTATCTCTCAGTATGTAATACCTGAGATCCAATGGTCAAAGAATGCCAGTGCACTACTTATGTATGCGTACATGCATAATATAACATATTTTGACCATATTGTGGATAATCTTGCCCATTGATGGACCAATGTCATCAATGTTTGTTTTTATCATCTGAAATTCCTATCTTACTGCCGTCAAATGTTTATATACCATGTATAAACAGACGCTTGCTTTGGAAGCAAGTAGCAAAACGACAGCTGCTACTTCAACCCAAACCAATTCATATTAGATGGGTTTTAATGAGTGATCGGACAAATGATAGAATTTCGCCTTGCCTATTCCATACTGAGAAAACCCAGCGACTCAAAACTATTATTAGTTATCTTGGCATTCAAGAGCTGCTGGACACCTGTGATTTAGTGCACAAATTGAGGTTATTCAACATTGATGCAGTGCAATAATCATTCTTGTTCATCATCTTCATGTGGTTTATCAGTTCTCTTCATATCTTGTAGACTCTGGGATCTTGGTCAGCAAAGGTGTGTGCATTCCTATGCTGTGCACACAGATTCTGTTTGGGCTCTTGCTAGCACTCCAACATTTAGTCATGTCTACAGTGGTGGGAGAGACCTTTCTGTAAGTAGTATTTTCCCAATTGATTCACTCTCGGGACTTTGCTGTCCTCGTAGGTTTTCGCGTTGTCAGTCTTTTGATGTTTTGGCTTATTTGTTTCCCCTATGCTGCAGTTGTACTTGACCGATTTGTCAACAAGAGAGAGTATTTTGCTTTGCACAAAAGAACATCCAATTTTGCAACTGGCATTGCATGATGATAGTATATGGGTTGCAACTACTGATTCTTCTGTACTTAGATGGCCAGCCGAAGGACATAGCCCTCAGAAGGTTTTCCAAAGAGGTGGTTCATTCTTGGCTGGAAACTTGTCCTTTTCAAGAGCAAGGGCTTCTTTGGAAGGATCTACCCCTGTAAGTGCTGCTTGTGTTTGTCTGCTCATTCCTCTATTATAGTTACCTAGAGGGGGAGGAGAACACATTGACAAGTGCCTTGCCAGTATATATCAATATAAGTGTCCACTTTTGTGTACGGATAGCAGAAAATGCAGTTACAGGAAGATGCTCTTGATTTTACTCTGAGAACTCTGCCTTACACTTGAATATCAATACACAGTATTTAGCTACTGTTGATTGTGGTGATGCCCCATGAGCATTGATGCATCTTGGGTTTGGAAAATTTATGATGTTCTACTTCTACCAAATGGGGTTACTGAACATGTGGTATTTGTAGCCATGGAAGGTGGCTATCCTGGAACTTGACCTGTGGCTGTGGAAAGGAATTGAAATCCAATCTGGTCTGGGATAGGGTTGTGATCTAATCTACCGAGGTGGCAGAGTAATTGGCCTACAGGACTGGTTGTCTTAGATAAACAATATCATCTCTGCTGTCAACAGCTGAAAGAGCAGAATTCGATTTTCTATCTTGCAGATTGAAACTATCATGTTCTATAGAAGCATAATAATTGCAGATTGTGATGTTCATAAAAATATTGTTCTTCAAATTTTTTGTTGGGTAATGTCAGATCAACTAGCATCATATACTTCTTCCCTCTTTATCCTGGAATTTAAATAAATGTTGGTGATAAATTACAGGACATTTTTTAGTAATTTTTTCCTTCCTTTTTTGGTGGGTATTCAATGTACAATTGTATCTTAGTCCTTAAGGTCAACCCCTCTGAAATAGCCATGTTTGGGTCCATAGCATCATATAGGAAACGCTTCTTTTGGGTTTTGCTTCTTGAAGAAATTGACTAGGAAATATATTTTACCTTATTATGAACAAAATGAAAGAAAAGGAAAATCTAAAGGGAGGAGAAAAGTGAAGAAGAAAGGAGTATGCACTCTGTATCTGGGGCTGAAAATCAGAGTGCAGCTGGATAGTGGTTATTCATTGCCTTTAGTCATTGTTCGATTCCCTTTGCAAAAGGTGATTATAATTATGGTGTGGTAGAAATCATGGGATTCTGATTCTGGGCTTATTTAGTCTCATGCAAGCCTTGTAAATTGATGTCACAGATGCATAATTAAAGCCTTTTGCCAGATTGAAGATTGGTGATGGGTGTTACTGAAAATTCTGGTAGATGTTTGGGAAGACTAATATTCTTTTGCTGTTGCCCTCCTCAATTTCATCTCATTCCTCAACAGATTACTATTTTTAGTTTATTCTTGTCTTGAAAATAATATTAGGTGTGATGATTCAGGACATCTTGTTCTTGGTGAAATGGAGGATGAAGGTGCTTGTTTCTCTTGTATTATAATTATTATGCAAATGAGTCTACAATAGCCAGACTCATTCACCAATGAATGCTCTCATATAGTTATTGTTGTTTGTTTTGTGGTTTTTAATAGAAGCTTCAAGACGAAGAAGGCCTCATTTATGATTTCATAGTAGGTGTGCAATTGCATAGAATAGTTGGACCAAATGCAAGCTCATTTTTGTATTGTCTGATAGATCGGTATCTATGGACTGTGTTGTTTTGGGGGTGTTGGAGTCTTGGATGCGATCTTGCTTTGTTGAAGGATTTTTTAACAGGTGTTTGGTGGTTTGGTTCACAAAGATTGATGTGTCCATCTCCTTTATTTGGTATTAATGTCCATTGGGTTTTGCTTTGGGCATTACCATTTGAACTTTCAACGAATTTTCTTTTTGTCTCATCAAATTTTCTCTCTCATCTCCCGAGCATGGAATCAAAAATTGGCAGATGAGAAACTGGAAAGCAGAGGACTTACGACATATTGTTCCACTGCGATACCTTCTTTTGGAAAAGGCTCTGTGCCAGCAAATACGTAATGGAGATGGCTGTCTCAATGCACTTTTTTCCCCTCAGTGGCCATGAACTTTCAGGCATGTATATATATATTTTGAAACATAATGAAATGGGGAAGACAATTGCCCATAACCTGTTCAGCAAAGTACACTGAAATTACCAGCTAAATTCGGACTTCCAGACTGACAGTGCACATTAACCTTCGCTTTGCCATTTTTCTTTTGTAGTCCAACTTGCCATCTCTCTCGTTCTCTATTTCTCTGATTGCTGCTTGCTCTTGGTGACACTTAGTCATAGACACCTTCGACTTTCTCTGGTAATTGTTGCTTGTTGCTAGAAAATTTTGGGAAACTCTCTTGCAGAGAGCTTTTGTCTCATGGATATTAGGGACTGGGATTTACATCTCTCTCATTTTTGGCCCAAGTGTTAACATTTTCTTTTGGTGCATCTGATTCGGGTTTGGATTAGGAGGGGGATGGGTTTGAATACTTACCGTTGCTCTTTAAAATAACTCCCAGGTATTAGGGAATTAGGGGATGACTCACGACAACCAATAATCAGTAATTTTATTTTGCATGTTAAATGACAAGTTTCATATTTTAAATATGACCTTGTTAAATTCCTTTGATAGAAAGAAAATAGAATAGCAAACTATTAGGCATTGTTATATAACATAAAATATAGCATTTTATATGCGAACTCTAGTTTGATTGATAAATTAAAAATTGTGTTGATAATGATAACTGAAAATACATGGATAAGAGTTGGGAAATCACTTAGCCTAGGGACTCACTTACCTTTGATTGTCTGTTTAGGGATCACTCAAGTTGGAATCACTTACAAACAAAAGATTTACTACTATTTGAGGAGATAAACTCACTTGGACTTTGACTGAAACTTAACCAACCTAATTTTCGATGTTTTCTTTACTTAAATAGAAAGTGAATCAGCCCAAAGGGGCATCCCAGCAGCTCTGCTGTTCCTAGGTAGAGGTTCTTCCTTGGGACATTGCCACCATTAATTGAAGTCATGAAATCTGTAGTTGACCTCCTTCAGCCGGTTGTTGGAACACATTGGCAGCTTCTTAGAGCGTGTTTAGGCAGCTTGTGATAATTAGATTATGGGTCGGGCTATGGGTTGTCCCGGCTATGCAGTGGGTGGTCTTGTATTGCATCAAGTCTCCACATGGTTGTTAAAAGTCTTGCACACTTAAAAACATTGAAGCAATTTGGGAATTCCAGGAAGAAAAAGCCCCTCAACAGCTTCGATAATTTTGTACCATCCCTGGTACTGTGCTTCTGGGACACAGGAACCATGGCCGTGATTACATCTATGACTGCTATTTTGTTCCATGCTCCAAAGAGAATGGAATATTCCTATGCATTGAATTTTTTTTTTTTTTTGGTTATTTGTTATTTACATTTGAGGATATCTTGCCCTCTTCACTAGCATGTACCATCATCCTATTTTGACCACTATCTCTTATTCCCCCTCCCCCAAAAAAAAAAAAAAAAAGGAAAATAAAAGGAGAAAGGTGATGCCTGTTGTTTATTGTCTTTATAGTTGGAGTGCTGACTACAAATGATAAGTGTGCTTACCAAAAATTCGCAATGTATTCCTTTATATTTATCTTTTTAAAGTTTTACCTAACTGCACATTCGTTTCCTTTCTCTGTCTAGAGAAATGTTAGCCTACAGTATTTCAGATTCCTTCTGATGTCTTTACTTTGCTTCTCACTTGTCCGTCTGATGGAAGCAAGGGTTCCTTCCCACCTATATGCACTTACTTTCGCTTCTACTGATAAAAATTAACTGTCATACAAATGGCACTATCTATTCTTCTTTGTGTGTCCTTTATTTGCTTTAATTTGATTTTTGTTTCCTCCTCATAATTTTAAAGAAAGTTCCCTTTGCCAACACACGTCAAATCCAGTGTCTGAACTGTTTTCATGTTGTCCCATTGACACTTCATATCGTAAAGAAGCAGATAAATTATAAGTTGAAAAGCATGATTTGGGCCTGGGGAATCCTTTCTTGGCAAGACAGCAATTTTGTGGTTGATAAATGTGCTTACAAGCTGTTGGTGATGGATATAACTTGTCATTGATTTTTTTGTAAAGGATGAGTGAGTTTGTGAATCAATGATAATTCACTGTCATTGGACCACTGTTAGGCATTTTTTCCCACTTCCATGGTGCTAGATTGTGCACTTGGGTTCTTTCTAGCAGGTTTTGTTTGTAGGAAAGAATAGACTGGTGCGCAAGTGATTGAATGCAGTATGGAGGGTGATTTCCTTGGCATTGTGATGGTGTGCTCTGAAGAAGAGATACCACATGCTTGAGGGCGAAATCTCTTCAGATAGAAACACATTTTGTTTGTGGAGCACTAATTGAATATTGTCTGGTTATGATTGGTTGCTGTTTGTTGTCACCTATTTCATTTTTACTTCACTTAGGGTGTTATTTCTCTTTAAGGCTTGGGCACAGTTGGATCCTCTTTTACTGTGCCATGTGTCTTTTGTCTTCCTTTCCATGCATATCCTAGATCTGTTTGTGCCTGCTTGTGGATGATATCCCCTTTGTTACTATTTGTGGAACTGTTTTTTGTTTATTATCTAAAAATCTTGAGTCATGAAACCTACGTAGAGCTAGGCTTGAAAAGTTGATTTAGCAGAGCTCAAGAAGAGAAAATCACAAGGTGCTTGTCAAGAATATGTGCATTAATGGATTGAGGATGCCAATTCAAAGATGGTCTTGCTCTCAATTGGAGCTAGACTGAATTCCTAGCACGTTTATCAATTTCTGAGAAATGCCTTGATTTGGCGGAGCTGAGGAAATCACAAGGAGCTTGGCACAATATCTGCATTAATGGATTGAGGATGCCAATCCAAAGATGGTCTTGCTCTCATTTGGACCTGGACTGAATTTCTATTGCGCTTATCAGTGTTTAGCACTTGATACTGAGAAGTATTCTGGGGGTTAGGGGCATGATTTTTCCTTTTTTTTAATGTGATTTCTTATGAGGTTAGCCCTAGTTCAGCGGTCAGATTGCTTCATTGTGATATGATGGTCATAGGTTCAAACTACATAACTTTTTTGCAATGCATGGGTAAGATAGAATACATATGATGTGTCACATGCTCTTTTTTGAGAGTGAGCCTCAATGTAATGATAAAGTGGCTCTATTGTATCCGAGAGAATTGGGGTTCAAATCCTGAAAAAGCCTCTCTGTAATGAGAGGTAAGGCTGTGTACATTTTTCATCCTCCATACCTCAAGATTTGGGAGCCTTGTGTACTAAGATGGTCCTTTTTCACCACTGTTTTTGTTGTTTATTGTAGAAGTGTAGAAATGATGAGAATTATGTGGTGTGTTCTTATATAAATGTTATGAGAAGAGGCAAAGGGGTAGTTGCATGTTGTCTATAGCTTATGCAGATTTGTATAAGCGACTTGATGCAAAAGAGGGAGCAAAAGGATGTGTTTAGATAGTAAAGCAAGTGCTAAGAGAACAAAAGACTTGAGCCAAGTGAAGTGCATGAAGGATGTTGAACAAGGGGTATTGTTGTAGACAAGGTTATCAAAGAGTGATGGATGAGTTATTTTTGACAATCCTTTTACTGTTGGTACAACCAATACCATAGTGCTTAGGGAGTCTGATCTTTAATTGCTCATATTATTGGTGTATTGGAATAAAGGAAACTAAAGTAATGAAGTTGATGTGAATTATGAATGTAGTTGGACAAGATGATATCTTGTGGAGTTTGGAAATATATGGGGGAGGAGGAAATCACGTTGTTAATTAGATTGTTTAACTAATTCCTAATCATCAAAAAGATTCTAGATGAGTGGAGAATTAGCACATTTGTAGAAAAAGCACATTGGTACATATTAACAAAGAATGTGTGTAAAATTAAGCCAACAAAAAGGCATTAAGTTGATGAGCCATACAATGGCATTATGGCTAAGCTGATCTAAAAGAGGCTAAACAAGATAGTGTTTCAAAGTACAAATTTGGGTTCATGCCAAAAATTGCCATTATGGAAGCTACCTATTTGCTTGCAATTCGTTGAGCAATTTAATGAAAGGCATAACGACCTTCACATGGTTTTTATTAATTTGAAGAAGGCATAGAATAGTCTGGACAGAAGTTTTTTTATGGGGAATAATTTTAGGAAATAGTATAGTGACTTGGGTAAGGAAAAATATGAGGTAGACGAGTTTTTTTTTTTTTAATTATGATTTGCTTACAAGAAGCTCAACTTCATAACCATAACTATTTTGATTGGATATGGATGAACTAGGAGTGCTATCTTTGGAACCTCAGTAATGTCACTTTATTGTGATATAAAGGTCATGAATTCAAGTGACATAAACAAACCTTCTGCAATATTAGGGTAAGACTACGTACATATAATTTGCCCCATATATGATATTGGAGGCTTGTGTACTAGGCTGCCCTTCATGGATGAACTAATTATGCACGTTAAAGATAATGCACTTAGGTGCATGTGTGTGAATAGGACAAGACCAAGACAGGGAGTTGGTACTGAGTTGGAAGTTAAAGGGATACTTTAGAAGTTAAAAAGGTTGTAGAATGGTGGGTAATATAATGAATGTTGACTACATGGAGCGTAATTTAGTAGCAACAAAGAAGTAGATAGTGGGTAGGTGAAGTTAGGGATTGAAAGCATATCAAAGACAGGTTTTCCAATACATGCTGGGTGAATGGCTCATAAACATGTGAATGTTAATGAAGATATTATCTAAGAGGATTGAAGTAGGATGGATGAAGTGGAGAAGTGCATTAAGGATCATGTGACAGGAAAATGCTCAACAAACTTAAAAAAAGGTACTATGAGTGATTATCAGGCTAGCCATATTGTATGGAGCCGAGTTTTGGATATTTATGCACCAAAGTTTCAAATATGGAAGCGACCCAGAAAGATGTTTAGATGGATATGTGGTCATACAAGGAGAGATAATATTCATTATGTATCATACTGGAAAAAGGGTGGTACAATCAAAGATAATGTGAGAGATGCTTTTGAGGTGGTCGGTAAAAGAGATGTAAGTGGCTAGGGAGGTTCATTGTAGTAGAGACAGAAGAATGAAGAAGAGTTTGAAGGAATGCATCAATCATGATCTTGCACATTTCTATCTAGTAGAAGAAATAGCATATTGATGGAGTTGAATGGAGGCATAGAATCAATCTAGCTAATATCACTTGATGGTAAAGTGATTTTCTGTTTGGTTTGGATTTATCTTGATTTCTTGATTTTTCGGTGTTTCCGGGAAGTGGTCAGATATGTTTCCTTCTCTGTTACTGTTTCCAGCAGTGTTTGTTTTTTTTGGGACTGTGATAAGCTGGTTATTGCTGGAATTTGTTAGTTTGTTACAGCTTGATGATTTGCCATGAAATTTTGTCTCTATAGTCCGTACTGTGCTGCATTGTTATGTGATATGGTTTTTAACCTTGTCCCCCTTTTCTAAAGATGATTGTCTGTGGAGGGTTTAGAATTCCAGATATGATCTTTTGGCTTTTATTTTTATTTTTTGCAATAAGTACCTGCTGTCAAGGTGTGCTCTTTGCCAACCTTGGATTTAGCACTGCATGGGGCTCAAGTCCCTTGAAATAATGTTATTATGTTATATCGGTAGTCTGTTGGAATTAATGTAATTAATTAAAATATATTCCTATTTCTTTGTCAATGCTATTTGCACTGGTTTTTGTCATTATATTTGCACTTACAAGATATCTGCTTCCCAGCTGCTCCAACTCCGCTTTCTTACTGATAAGTTGGTTATGTTTTTGTATTGGATTCATGTAATTCATTGGAGAAAAAATATTTGAAATTTGAAGTGATATGCATAGAGAGAGAGAGAGAGAGTGAGTGAGTGAAAATTTCATCTCTCATTTGTATTTTTCAGTTGCATCATATGCTTGCAATTTGAATAATGAATGAACTGGAATATCTGGATAACTGACATTCTGCATGAGCCAGATACAAAGTAGTAACTTTCAGGCTGCTAATCTGTGATTGACCAGCTTAAAGTGTAAAATCAGAAACTCTAGTATGATTTGCATATTCTTCATTTCCTAGTTCAATGTGAAAGATTATGCCTCATTATTTTTCTGGGCTTATAATCTGATTGCGAGAGCTTTACAAAATTACTTTTAACTCCTCCCATAGAAAAATAAGAAGATATCTCATTTGCATGTGATATTTGAAAGTGCTGTGATATGATCCTCTTTCTTTATCACATTTTCTATGAAAGTAAAATTTCAAATTCTTTCAATAGTAGTCATCAGCTATGAAGTCTCCTATTGGTTGGCCTATAAGAATATTTGTTCTTTGGACCTTCTCTCTTCTCTTAGTCAACTTTGTCTGTTTGATTTTTTGATAGGTTCCGGTTAATAAAGAGCCAAACTTTATCATTCCTGGAATCCCAGGAATTGTACAGCATGAAATATTGAATAACAGAAGGCATGTGCTGACAAAGGTATGTGATTTCCTGTCTACATGTGTGTGTGTGTGTGATAGATGATGATTGTGCGATTCTGCCTTTCATAGTTTACGGCATAAGCCGGTGTGGTAAAACAATGCCAAGTCTCAGATTTTGTTTTTATTGATAGGATACTGGTGGTTGTGTGAAGCTATGGGAGATCACAAGAGGCATTGTGGTTGAGGACTATGGAAAGGTTACTTGAGTACAAATTTTTATTTTTTTGGCAATGCCTTGATGGTGATAATAATGATTTGGTTGTTTAAACAGTAACCTTGTGGGTTCCCCCAATAAAAAAAAAAGGTAATGCACTACATTGTGGGCGAGTTATTACCTCTAACCTTTCTCTCTGTGCTTCCTTGGGGACATATGGAGTTTAAGTCTGCCATCCTTTCAGTAAATAAAACAATTGCGCTCGGAGCTTACTTATTCTTGGTTCTAATTGGTTTTACTCCAGGTCTCATTTGAGGAGAAAAAAGAGGAACTGTTTGAGATGGTATGAGTTATTGTTTTGAAGAGTGAATGTTCAATTTCTGTATGTGCTGTTCGATCTTTTTTTGATTTGTTACTTCTCCAGGTGAGCATCCCTGCTTGGTTTACAGTGGATACCCGGCTTGGATGTTTGTCAATTCATTTGGACACCCCACAATGCTTTTCTGCAGAGATGTATTCTGCTGACCTTAACATTGCTGGGAAAGCTGAGGAGGATAAGGTATATCTCTATCCTGTACACGGTGTAGGAGTGTTGGTTTGGCTGTGGATGTGGAGGGGCGTGTGTGTATGTGTGTGTGTGTGTGTGATATGGATTTGGAAATGCAAGTATTTATAAGCATGTGTGCATTAGTGGGATTGAGTGTTGCTGGTGTGTGTGCTGTTGCATGCATTTCATAACCCAGAAGTTTTACAAGCGATATAAAACTGACATATATGTTCAATTAATCACCCAGTTTTACACACAATTAATTGAGTTTTGGCTTCTGGAAGATGCATTCTGACAGTGTTCCTGAACTTAATGCCGTCTCCTTTTTGTTTGTTTTGACAAAGTTTATGTTGTTTGCCCTTTGGTTATATCCAAAAGTATCCTTGATGTTTCATCCTATTGCATTAATTGGTCCTAATTGTAAAATTAAATGGACAAGCGAGGACATAAGATTTCATTTTTGGTATTTATTCTGAATTACCTTCTAAAAATAGCACTCTCTGAAACTCTATTCAAAATTGTTTTTTCTTTATTTACAAAGCCATGATAATCTATTTTAGTGTGAAAGGTCATGGTACCGTATGAACTGATGGAATATTAGGGTCAGCTTTGTCTTTTTCTTCATAGTTTTCTTTTCCCTTACACTTTTACATATTCATGGTTTTCCTAGGAAATATGTTTAATTATTTTTATAAGACATCTGCACATTTCATTAAAGCAATGTTTATAATTAGTTACTAAAGCATCAATCATTTAACATATATTAGAGTTGTTAATTAAACAAATTTATTTGGGGCTCGGCTTGAAATTAAACAATGTTTATAAGTAGTTAGTAAAGCATCAATGATTCAACATCCATTAGAGTTGTTAGTCAAACAAATTTATTTGGGGCTTGGCTTGAAATTATTTGTTAAGATGTTTGTGCCAAACCAATAATATTAACAAGCTATTTGGTCTATTCTATGAGCTTGTTTCAAGTGAGGAGCAAATTTTGACCAAGGCATTAGTTTGTATATTCATTTGCAATAAACTAATTGCTTGAACTCGATTTGTAATAGTTAAAAATAATTTCTGAAAAACAATGCATACCTCTTACATGCATGCTGCATAGCGAATATGGCTTTTAGTGAAAATCTCTTATATAAAATGAGATATGTCTACACATTTCTTATTTAGCCGCATATTTCTTAGTAGCCATTATTTTTAACTCTACTAGAAACGTGAGCTAAGCTCGTCCAAACTTGACTCATTAAACTAATGGGTCATGCAAGAATCTTTTTAAGCCTGTCAAATAAAGAGTCAAGTTTAAGCTATTAATTACATTCATTACAATTGTCAAATAAAGAGTTGATTTGTAATAACTCTATTCATTTATGACATTTGCCTGTGACATTTAATTGTCGATCAATCACTTGTGGCCAGTAATGACACAATTTTTAATAACTATAATCCTTCAAATCAACATGACATAATTTGTTGAATTTTGTAATTAATTTATTATGCACGAATATAAATTTTTGTAAAAATATTATTTCTAAGGATTTGATAACTTATATAAATTTGTTAGATAACTTTGACAGAAAGGAGATAAAATATTACAAGCATAATTAATTGCGGAACTAAGTAAAAAATTTATTGTCCACAAAATAATATGTCCACAATCATAAATTCTCTTAAGATTAGTGAATAAGTTATATTTAGAAAAATACAAAATCATTTTCATTGTGGTTTGTAGAAAATTCTGGAAAATATATTTTTGATGGAACCTGAATTTTTCAACATTCAGTTTGAAGTTGGAAAATTAGAAAATTGTGTATTTTTTTTTTTTTTCAAATGGAAAACAAACAGATTTGAATATCCTTGCAAACTATTCAGTTTAACTGAATTTTTTCAAAAAACAACCTCAATTTTGCACAACTGAATAGTCCATCATTTTTTCGAGGTTGAAATCCACATGAGGAATTTAGTTGCTTTCATGGCCTGGATACCTACAATGAAACTAAATATGGGCCTTTGTCTGTAGTTGCATTTTGGTTGACACATGTTTTCCCAGATGATGCAATCTTTCATCCATTACAAAGGGTTGAATGGAATTTGGTAGGCGCCTAAATTTTTTCTGTGATAGAGTTCCTTTCATCAATATACAAGCTTGTTTCTTCGAGCTGGCTCTGAAATGAAGAGCTTGTCGTTGGGTGGAGAGAGAATCAACTGTGTTCACTTTCCACCTTTGTGGTAGGTGAGTGAATGCTAGGATTAATTTTAGATCAAACCATCAATACAATTTCCCTGGGCATATCCAGGGACATAAATACAAGATGCTCTATGGGGATTACATCGGGTGCATTATCAACCATTCAAAACAATAGAAAGAATATCTATACTTTGTTTCATAGTTATCATATCATACACAAGAAAACTCATTTCTCTTACGACTTTCTTTCTGTTGCTCATCTCTTATGGACAGATTCGAATCAGGACCAGAGTCTTAATGTCCTGAATTTTCTGCCCTTTTGGCAATAGTTTTTACTTTGTTGTCTCTAATTTTGCTGCAAACCCGATTCAACTTCACAAGCCATGGCTTTTTGGCAATTGAAACCAAGCAGAAACAAGATACTGATAAGTATTTTGCAATGAATTTGCTTTTTTTATAGACTTTGTTTTTATTTAATTTCTATTGGTGGAGACAATGTCCTGGTGATCCCACAAATGCTTTCGTATATGTGTGATGTTCAGTGGTATTGATTGACTCCGAGAAAACATTCAAGTTGGGGACAAGCTCTGTGTTCTTGTTGGAGAGAGGGAGTGTTAAGGTTTCTTCATCAACTAATGAATGCCTTATGATGACTCTTTTTCTGGAACTATTTAACTCCTTCCAGGTTTTGAATCACACAACAAAATTTTTGCAGGTTAATTTAGCACGAGAAACACTAAAGGGCTTGCTGGCTCATTGGTTGGCAAAAAGAAAACAAAGATTAGGATCCCAGTCCTCCGCTAACGGAGATATACAATCAATGAAGGATATCTCTGCAAGGACTATGATCCATTCAAGAATTGAGGTTGATGGCAGTTCTGAAAATGACTCTGCAGTCTATCCTCCATTTGAATTTTCGACAGTTTCTCCTCCTTCCATAATTACAGAGGGTTCTCACGGGGGTCCATGGAGGAAAAAGATAACTGATATGGATGGAATTGAAGACGAAAAGGACTTCCCTTGGTGGGTTCTGGATTGTGTGTTGAATAATCGCCTACCTCCCAGAGAGAATACCAAGTAACTTTTTACCCTTTTATGTTGTTTTTTGTTTATGGGGTCTTATTTGCCATACAACGTCATATATGATCTTTGTTGCATGCTGTCTGCTTGAGATATATTTGCTGTCGACTATTGGATGTTTGAAGAAATGAAAATCTGGGAATGCAATTGGCATGATTTCCATTAAGATGTGGTTAGCAGTCACAGACATTTACTTGTTTGTTTCCCCCCTTAGTTTTGCTGTTGAATTGCAGTCTGACGTGGTAAATTGTTGTTTTATAATCCCTACATGATTCTTTCGTAGCGCGATTCTACAAGGGAACTGAAAGCACTTGCTTATGTTTATGCATTTAGATTTGGGCATAGTAATTGATGGGACAGGATGGGATAGGACCTTATATGTGTAACTGGAGCCTCTAGTTCCTTTCAATTCCCAATCCAAAGCTTTAGCTCATTTCATGTCAGCTATTGTTTTCTTTCCACTTGCCCACCCCACGAGCAAAAAATAACCGAAGATAAAGAACTGAGGCAAAGGAGATGGGGATGAGAGGGAGGCTGAATTATGCAGAATGTTACTATCAGTTTGTCCTTTCAAATTGGAAGTAGCTTCTGCTTTTTTTTAATAGATGCATTTTTTCATCCCCCTCGTTTTAAGGATGTGAACCAGTTACCAGTTGTGTTCATGGAAGTGTACACTTCTACTTTGTAATTAACCTCTGCTGATTTTGACTCTCACATGATTAAATCTTCTGTCAAATAATGGTAGGTGCAGCTTTTATCTACATCCGTGCGAAGGTTCTTCTGTCCAGATCCTTACTCAAGGGAAGTTGAGTGCACCTCGGATACTTAGAATACACAAAGTAAGTTCCCTTTCCACTGTATTTGAGATTAAGCATGCTAGTCCAGAAAAATGCAAATATTTACTTAATGATTTGCAGACAAGGACATACTAAAAGTGGTAATTCTGTCCAAAATGATGCCATGCAGTTGTAATGATTCTCTGATAGACTTTATAATGGTGTCTGGGCTTATATATTTACTTTTTTTTTTTTTTACGTGGTGGATAAATTTGGGTTTACCATATCTAAGGGCACATTTGATATGGGTGAAAAAAAATAAAAGGGAAAGTTTCTTTGGTAACCCTTTTACTAGTTACCTTTAATAATTAATATTTTTAGGCTTGAGTTGAGCTTGCTAATGATCAGTCTTATGCTGTCTTATGATTGAGATTTATTTATCATGCAGTGTTATGATTCAGATTTATTTATCAAGTACCATTAGCCCGGGCAAGTGGTCAGCCCAGACTTGGCTAATGGTCAATGTTTGGCTTCTATCTTGACCCTGCTTGTTAAATTTGCAAGCATGTACAAACGTCTCCAGATAGGAAGGGGAATTTACCAAAGATACATAAGGAATATTAACTGCTTTTTGCTTTTTGTTCGCACAGGTGGTTTACTATGTCATAGAGATGATTTCATTAACTAGTATCACCTGTCATTTGATGTTCCTGCTTTTGTAATTTGTAGGTTGTTAACTATGTCTTGGAAAAGATGGTACTTGAAAAACCATTAGAGAATGTTGCTGCGGATGGAGCATTTTCTCCTGCCTTAGTTGGAGTTGCCTTACAAAATTCAACCGCTGGAGGAGATGCATCTCTACGCCCTGGATTGAGAACTTGGCAGCGGCTAAGGCCTTCTATTGAGATATTATGCAATAATCAGGCAAGTAAATATGAGATTAGGATCTTCTTTCGAAAAGAAGAGGGCATAAAACAGACTGGTTTATGAAAAATTATCGGTTTTTGGGTTGGTTTATGAAATGGTTAAAAAATATCATCCTCAAACACTCTGTTGAGGAGCAATAGTTTTTGCTGTAAAAAAATGAATTTTGCTTCAATGAAGATAACTTGTGTACATGTCTTTTTTAGTCTGTTCCATGCAAAATTGCTACTATAGAGTAGATAAATCAAATCTAAATGTATTCTATTCTTGCCCAACATCCAGTACCTTCCGTTGTGTATTTTAATTCTTGATGGTGAAGTGGTCAGAGTGTTGGCATGAGTTCACTTGGATGTTTCATAGGAGAAATGACATGGTTTCCGACTTACTGCAAGAGTTTTGGATCTTTACTAATTTTGCAAGCTAATTAGCCCAGAGCCATTGGCATCTCTTGCATAAGTTGCTTGTGGGTCAGTTCTTTTTCTTTCCAAGACTTGAGAAAAAGGGTGTGTAAGGTTTAGATTGTTGAATCTCAGGGCCCAGTGCACGGAGTTTTTATATTGTGGGGTCTAGGGAGGATTAGATGTATTAAATCTTATTTTTGTATTTCAAAAAGACTGCTTTCAAGGTTTGAACTATTGATTTCCTGATAATAATGGAGCAACGTCATAATATTGGTTATTATGTATTTGTAATTACCTGCAAAATGTTCTGGTACAGCATACTTTCTTGCTGGCGCTGACTGGTCTGTTGGCCGGGGGAGATAAGGAATTCAGATTCAATTTAGACTGGAGGATCTAAGCTAACTGCTTTGTCTCTTTCCAGGTTTTATCCCCAGATATGAGCTTGGCTACAGTGCGGGCTTATATATGGAAGAAACCAGAAGACCTTGTTCTTAATTATCGTGTTGTACAAAGCCGATGATTCCATCTAACAGGAAGAAGGTGGGTTTTAATTTGAGAGCACTTTGCTTCCAGCTGATGTTCATTTCTTGCAGCTTGGATGAAAATGGTTCATTTCTGGCGTGCTATTGTTTTTACGGGCCTTGACAATTTGTTAAGTTTTCTGGCAGGTTATTTAGATATGAAACTTTAATTAAAGCCATTGGAGAAGCGTTGCCTGTCTCAAAATGGCCTGTCTAATCTATTCAAGCATGGGATATCGAGCTTAAAAATTTCCCGAATATGAACTGCATTTTGTTGGCATGCATACATGTCATTTGATATTGCACAGTATCCATTAATCTATTGTTGTGTAAATCCGTTGTAGGGCTTCACTCCATTGCTTCTAATTAGGTTTGTGTTGAAACTTGAAACAGGAAACTTGAAACAATAGTATTAGGTCAGGTCTGATGAAGACTGCATATATCAACTCCCGTTAAAGGAGTTAGTAGCAATTCGGGTTCTTATGATATCTTGTGCTCGCAGGTTTTGAATTTTCAGGCCTGTGGATGGACATATGTAATTTGGATACTCGAGCATAGTTGGGAAGCTGCTTCTCTTGGTGGGCGCCATCTTTCGGCATAAATCTTTGAAGGGTTTGGCAGCTGAAATTTGCAGCATTCTCAGAATCCGCAGAGAAGTTCCTGGACAGTATTTCATGGACAGAAAAAAGCAGCATTGCAGGGTTTTCAAGGATCCTGGGATTTGACATACGAGCTTTTGTGGATAGTGCACAACTTAAAAGTTGGTTTTCTCTGCCCAAAAAAAAAAAGAAAATAAAAAATAGATCTCGTGAGAGAATTGACTCAAAAAAACCGAGATTGTGGTGGTAGGACTATGTTGTTGGAAAGAGGTGTGTAGATTTCTAACTGTGAGGAAAGTAGAAAACACCTCTAGTTTGGAGACACATAATTTTCCCCTCTTGGGAATAAGAAGGGTGGATATATATGTCTGCATAGTCATCTGGTAAATATATTAATTTTATCTACCTTTCTTTTTACCCTTTATTGTATTTGGTTTGGGATTTGACTTTACTTTTGGTCATTTATCTTGTTAGAAAGCATTTGCCACCAAACAATTTTAAGGTGGTGTGTTCTCAATCTTTTCTGCTGCTGGGTTTCATGAAGCCAAGTTTACATTTTGAGAAATGTTCTTAGGGATATTTAATAGACACAATTGAAAATTTCGTGGGCATAATATTTTATTAATTTATTTATTCTTATGTGAATTGATTAATATTATTGAATGAATGAGGCATTATATCAATAAAGATGTGCTTTTTTTTTAATTGACTGAATAGAGTTGTTGTAGTAAACAAAAAAATGGGCCCCCATTATATCGAGGGTTGATATAAGGAGGTTTTTTTTTTTTTCATTTTTCCACTTTTGATGAGGTGCAGATAATATCAAATGACAATTAAGCTCTAATTTAAAAAAATAATCCACCCAGAACATTTGTGAGGACAAGGTAAAATGGGATGAGAAATATTTTAGAGATATTTTTAGTCACTTTTGAAACATTATAAGGTGATACAATGTTTATTTGTTTATTTTTTCTGATATAATTTTATTAGTATTGATAGATAGATAGATAGATAAAATATTTTATTATTAATGATGTGATTAAAAAGTATTTTTGAATGAAATTTATGCTCATATATTAAACACTGTATTCTCTCTTTTAAATGCTTGTGTAACATGGCAGTTATTCATTCTTGGCAAGCATGGTCAACAAAAATAATATGAGTCCAAGTGGTTGAAAAAGTGGTTGATTTTTTGTTGAACGTTAGGATTTATTTATTTGATATATAATTTTTGTAGGTGAGACTGTAAAATTAAAATTTGACCTAAATTTATAAAGTGTGGCAAACACTAGTCCTTATAAAAAGGTAAAGATAAAGTTTCTACTTAATAGTAGCGTGCGATGGATATAACTTACATTCGAAGAATTAACATCTAGATTGTATATATGCAGTCAAATTGAGACAGATTGTGTAAAGCATTTCTTGTTATATTTTGAATCATTCATTCCTGAGTTTTATACTCAATACTTTTGTAATTTAATCATTTGCTTAATTTTGGTGCGTGGATTTATTAGAGCAAAGTATTTGAATGACCCAGAAGATCGCTGTGTAATAGATGCATGAAGAGATGCCCATGCATGTGTACTAGAAGCAGGTGCACCTGATGGGAAATTTGTGTGCCGATTCTAGTAGATGTGTAAAGACAATTTTTGCTTGTGACTTTGAACATCAAAGCTGACATTAAAACGCTAGCAATAATAAAAAAATCTTGATGCGATTTTTAACAAATTTGGAGGATTTTAATAAAAAAGAGAGCCGCATGAAGAAATGGAAGAGAAGATAGAAGAAGGGGAAGATTTTAATATCCCATTGAGGTCTGTTTTGATTTTCATCATTCGTCAAGTTTGGATATATTATTTTGATCGTGATTGTAAGATGTATTATCGATTGATTACTTATTTTCTAATTATATTCTACTATTGTGGGTTATTAGGTATATTCATGTTAGATTTAAATCAGTAATTTACACAATTTGTTGTAATTGATTGTTGGAGATGGTTAGTTGTAACTAAATATTTATTATAAATATTGTTTCTATGATTTTTTTTATCAACTGTAAAGAGTTTTCTAGGTTAAATTTTTTGCATGACAAATATGCAATTCATCGTGTTTTTTATTTCTTGTATTTAATCAAGAGAAAGCAGTAGTTGACATTGGACGAAAATTTTGAATTATTTCCACTGTGATATCGTGTGCTTGTTCAAATCCCAACACCATCGCTCTCATCTGAAGTTGATGATAATGTAAACCAATATGGGCAGAGAAATGGCAGTAGACAGCCGAGCGGCAAAACCAACGGAAGTGAGGTGATCGATAGCTAGGCGACTCAAAAACTAGCAGGAAAAGCCACTGCTGCCAAGCAAATCAGTAGTACAGGAGCCACGCTAGGCGTCAAGATGGGTGAACCGGCTGCGGAAGCAACCAAGGCCGACACCAATCGCCCACCACCGGCCGAACCAGAACCAAGAGAGACGAGTGTTTCAAGGGTTGTAAAAGCTGCACTAATTTAATGAAGCATTTATGGATAAAACTGCTAAGATATAGATTAATATATTTGTAAATAAGTTATGACGACTGATAGCTAGCAGCCGAATGATCACGCTGGTCGGGTATTAAAAAAGATATAGAAAAACTAACGATAAATCAGGACCATATGATCCAAATACTATGTGTTCTTGTGTACCACTTTAAGACAATTTACACGTTCTATATAATAATATTAAATTAACTTATTTTATGAATTAAACTTTTATATATAAATATTCATTAATGCTTTTAGTTTTTATACAAATTTTTTTTTCTTGAATTATTTTTGAAAAGAAATATACAACATATGAATAATTAAAATTTTAATTCTTATACATATTTTTTGTGCACATATAGGATAATGAAAACTCCAGTATTTACAAATGAGATTTAAGGCAGGGGTTGATCATAATCTAGCATGCTTGAATGCACATATATATATGTTTCACTTCTTCCACAAGCTAACTAAAAGGTCTTACTTCGTAAGTAAAGCAAGCAAAAATAAAGAAAAGAGATTAAAAAAATACAGTCTAGTGTATAAAATTTATTATTTTCTGGTTATTATATATGGTCTTAACTTATATTATGAAGAAATTATTTTCATAATTTAAAACCACAACTACTTAGATTACATGGCAATATGATTATTGCATGAAAGGATATTAGTTTACTAGAAACAAATAGAGAATAAATTTTGAAGAGTTCCATCGTCTTTGAAGGGCTCCACTGTAAAGAAGAATATATTTCATGCTTAATCATCAAGGCAATAGTATAAACTTTTTCACAATTATTGGAATAAATTTGCTTGCGTTTGATGGAATTTATGCTTTGATATTTAAAGCAATATATGTGCTTTTCTATTAGGAATCTTATGTTGTTGATAGATGCAAGCTTATGAGTTGGGAGATTTGTCCTAATAGTTTATTTAATAGCTGTATTAGAGTTAAATTTTTTAGTCACTTATTAGATATTCACAATAAAATAATATTTCATTTATCTAAATATTTTGTTAGGTCCGTATAAAATTACATAAATGGAATATCGCTCATATTAATCAAAAGTATTTTAAAAATGGCTAAAAAGTACCTCTAAAATATTTCTCTTGAGTTTACAAATCTTCATCTTTTTTCTCGAGTACTGAAATGAAGATTTGAAGTTAGAGATGGTAGGAAGCTTGAATAAAGGCTCTAGAATTAAATGCAAAGGGTATCAAAGTTTTTTGAGTAGTATAACTGACTTTTTTTAGTGAAAAAATGAGGGGAAAAAGACTTCCAATAGGAGAATTTCAATGAAATGGTGTGGCCAATTTAATTCAAATAAATATTTGAGAAAAATCCTGTAATCAATATTATGATACCATTAGATAACGTAATATTTATCTATTAATATATTTTTATATAGACTAATAATATAATTGAATGAATGAGATATTGCATTATCATAGATGATCTTTTAATTTATTCGATAATAAAACATATAGCTAAAATGAGAGTTGCATGAGGAGGGGGCGGCAAAAACTTTAAGCAATGAGTATACGGTGATGTCCTCCATCAAGTATTCAGCTTTAGTGTGGAAATACTTTTGATTTTAGTATGAGATGCTTGAATAGGTACATGTTTTATAGTCTCTTCCCACAACATGTGAATCGGGTGCTTTGTTGAGGGAGAAAGAAAGGTATCATCCATCAAATTATGAATATCATTTTAAGACTATTTGAAGTTTGATCTAATCAAATTGTTCCAATAGAAATTAGGAGATTAAAGAGACTACCATCTCTATATTTGACTCTATTGGATCTTAAATGAATGAAGATTTTAGAATTCAAGGAGCAATAACTAATTCAGTAAAAGAGGTATTCCTCTGAATATGAGACTAAGATTATCATTGTCAGATTTAATAGGGCAGAAAAATAGAGTTAAAGATGAGATAATTTTTTTAAAAAAACTACATGATGGTTATCACTTGGTGTACAAAAGCTTTAGTCTTTTGAAGAAGAAGAAAAGCGTGAAGGTTCTTAAATAACCAATCACCACGCTAATTAGAATAAGCCTCTATACTCGTTACTGATCATTCTCATATGCATATAGTATAGCAAAAGATAAACATTATAAATTGTAAAATTAAAATTTACGCTAACAGATAACTATCAACTTAGCAAACTAACTCTGTAAGCGTGACCTTACTTTCCATCTCTTATTCAAAAGTGATGCTTCCCCAATTCAAAAGAAGCAAAACTATGTGTCATACCACCTTTTATCAAAGGACAATCCCATTCATACGAAAGCATGAGGACATGCACAAAGGAAAAGCATTGGGTGGAGGATGAAGCAAACTCCTTTTAACTAAAAATAGGAAAAGGTATGGACAAACGAGATCTATACGTTTCTTATAGTTTTGGTTTAGAATAACCTATAAGATTATTTTGATTATATAATCATTTTGATTATCACAAGCTTTGACAGTTATACTAAGGTAATCCTTTTTGATGTTATATAAAAATTAGCTCTTCATTTTTAATATGTTTTTTGATTTTATGCAGGAGAAATGACTGACCCAAATAAGGCATTAGCAACTTCTATTGAGGAAAAGCTAGGTCACTTGCCTTCTCTTTCCGCTGATTGTTGCATCTACAAAGTTCCAGAAAATCTTCGATGTATGAATGAAGCAGCGTATAGACCTTTAATAGTTTCAATTGGTCCATTTTATCACAAGGACGAAAGGTTACGCCCTATGGAGGAGCACAAACTAAGGTACCTTAGTACTTTTAAGACTTGTTCAGTTAACAATAGAGCACTAGAGGATTACATCAAAATAATAAGAGAAAAAGAAGTGAAGGTACGTCAACAGTATATGCAAAATTTTGAGCTCAATAGCGATGAATTCACCGAAATGGTAATGGTGGATAGTGTATTTATAATCGAACTTTTTCGAAGGTTGACCGACCCTACACTCATAGAGGAAAATGATCCATTGTTTGGCAAACCACAGATGATAGATGATGTCAACCGCGATCTACAGCTATTGGAAAACCAATTGCCTATTTTCATTCTAGAAATTGTGTACAACTCCGCATTTAGTGGCTCCTCATTTTCCAGCATCACCTGTAAATTCTTTAACGTAAAGGAAGTAGAAGTACAAAATTTCAAGCATTTCGTTGATTTATTGAGATTTTACTACTTACCTTCATCGCTGAGGTCAAGTCCTACGCTTAGGTCAAGTCCTAATCATGAAACTAAGTTCTGTACTCCTGTTAGCGCAACGTATTTGTACAGTGCTGGAGTCAAATTTGTGCCGTATACTGATAAATCGTTGCTAGACATAAAATTCGATCGAGGGTCCTTGAAAATACCACCACTAAACTTGGAAGATTGGACCGAACCTTTCTTCCGAAACCTTATGATATTTGAGCAATATTACTATCTCCTCGATTCTTACATAATTGACTACATCGTCTTTCTGGGCTTCCTGATCAAAACTCCAAATGATGTTGATATTTTAGTCCAGTGCGGCGTTATCAAAAATTGGCTGGGAAACAACGAAGAAGTTTTGAATTTCTTCAACACTATAGTTAAACATGTCAGGATGTTAAATTCCAGATTCTATTACTCGGATGTTTGTAATAAACTGGACAAATACTATAATGATGGCTGGAACCAGAATAAAGCAATTTTGAAGCAGAAGTATTTCAAACATCCATGGGCAGCTGCTTCTGTCATCTATGCGGTTGTGATTCTCATTCTTACCCTTGGGCAAGCAGCAACCGGTGTCACCTCCAACATTCAAGCTGGTTGTAACAAACATTCAGGATGAAGATTCATCACTAAAAAGAGTAGTTACGATGGGCTAGGTTGCTAGAGTTGGTAGCCGGTGGTGTAAGCTTTACTTTTACCATTTGCTATCTTTACATGTTGTCCTACTATATGGTGGTGTAAGAATCTTCATTGGTTGACACAAATCTCAAAATTATAAATGATAGTAAATTTAAGTAAATTACTAAATTATTAAGATTAATTATGAATTTAAATTAAAAATTATATTTTTGACTAAAATGATTTAGGCTCAAGTGGCACCTAATAGGTTCCTAATCAATGCATAAGTGCGTTTCAGATAAAATTGTCGTATTTAAAGTACACATGAGAGTGCTTGCGTGTATTTAATCTAAAATATTAGAGCTTGAGGAATGCCCGTTGGATACTTATGTATAGGCTTAAAGAAGCCTTTGATGTCTGTTGGGTACTCTTGTATAGGCTTAAAGAAGCCTTTGTGCTTGCTTGACATTTTTGAGAAAAAATGGAGAAAAAGAATAGGAAAAGAGAGAGATAATAATCAAAAGGAAAAAGAAAAAGGTGAATTCAAATTAATTTAGATGAATTCAAGTTACTTTTTTTTTTTGGTAAATTAAAGTTAATACAAATATATCTAAATTTATTGATTTATCTATTTGTTGCTGAATTTTTCAAGGCTTTTGAGCATTTCCTATCAAATATTCATATATATGATATTTATTTATTTTTATTGATTATATTTTGCATGCATGTTAATTTGATTTTTATTTCCTTAGATTCTTAAAAACTTATGTATTAAATTCATGTATCTCATATTAAAATTCTACAATTTTTATACATATGCTTTGTATGAATTTATTTGCTAATAAATTGATAAAAACTTTGATTTGATTTTGATAAAGGTTATTTATTTTTTTTATAATTGTGAAAAAGTTTATATATTTGTATTTTGGTATAGAGGTTTTTTGTTTTGATTAAGTAAGAACCATTATAGAGAATTAACAGAATATATAAAACACATCCTAACAAATCATTTATAAATTGAATGTTGAACTTAATATTCACAGGTCAGAAAAGTAGAGTTTGACCCTGACTATAAAAATTAATATATAATGAATCGATCTATGGATTATAAATAGCAGTGTATAATATTTGGTTATAATTTTAAACGCTTCAAAGTAGGAATAAACTTTGAAAGGTTCCATCTCCTTTGAAAGCCATCATTACAAAGAAGAATATATGTTATGATTTTGTACTAAGGCAATAATGTTAACATTTTCACAACTATTGGAAGAAAATCGTACTTATGCTTTGAGATTGAAAGCAATATTTGTGCTATTCTTTATAGTTACTAATGCCTCTAAATAAGGCAACTTTTGAGTAGGAAAGTTTATCCTACTAGTTTATTTGATTAGTGATGTTTTAGCCACATTTTATATGCCTGAAGGACGTCACTTCATTTCAATGAAGTGGCATAGCAAATTTAATAAAAAGAAGTTTTTTGAAAATACCTTCTAATCATATTTAAAAAACTCTAACGTGATGTAACATTTATCTATCATTATATTCTTGTATAAGCCTTACTGTGAGGATGGATGATGAAATATTACGCAATCAAGATGTTCTTATAGCATCACTCTTTAATTAACCTATTAAATTATATCAAAAATTGTGTAGGCTTTTAGAGAAGAAATAAATTCTGTTCATTCTACAATGAATTATTTGCCAAACAGGAGAATAGGGCGTGTTGCAGCCCCTGTGACTCTTATATGCCCGTTGGATTGAGATCTAGTGGATAAATTTTATTATTAAAAATACTTTAAAAATATAAAAAATACTATATTTTTTGATATTATTTTTTATCATACAAATGTTTAAGTATTTTAATATTTTATAAATTTTTTTGATAAACATAGTTATATATTATATTATTTTAATATATTAAATATCAACCATTAAACAGTAAATAATTCAACAATTGGGGGTCAAGTCGCATTGCTGCGCCTTGCAAACCTTTGAGTATTCCAAACAGAGCCATCTAACTATGGGGGAGGAAAAGTATATATATTTATGTATATATGAATAAGTATATTTATATATAATTAGATTATTAATTAATTTATTTAATCTGTACCAACCAAAATAGAAGCTATTTTCAAAAGCATCAAGGATAGGGTTCTTGCTTTATTACTGCATCGCAGGATGAGTCATTTGCACTCTTTAGTTTTAAGCAAATAGAGATTTTACAATCTGTTGTTGTTTCCATTGATTATCAGTCTTTTTGATAGATTTGCATCAACCAAAGAGCCATAATATCAATGGGATCGGGTGTCAAATGTCCTTCACCATGGGAAATAGAATAATAGTGGTATGGGTCCTTGAGAGGTGAAAGACTTAAAAGATCTTCATCACTCCCTTCACCTTTTAGCAAACAGTTAATTGACAATTAATGGAGGAATATTGATGTCTTCAATAATAATAGGGAAAGGCAAGGAATTGAGAATGTTTTCATCAAAAAGATGATGTATGACAGGTAGGATAATTAGAATGTCAAGATTTGTAACCCACAAAGATTATTTCAACTGCAAATTTTTTTTTTTTTTTTTTTTTTGTGAAAAACGGAGCCTTAATTATAAATATTTAACGATTAATTACAATAATCTCCTTACTGCACAACCCAAAACTTTATTCCCTCTTCATGACTATGCATTACTAGGGGGGAATGCTTATATAAACTAGGACTTCATCTAATAAGGGCATGGCTTCCCCCAAAAAAGTTCAGATGAGTTGAACTCCATGGTTACATTCACGCCACCCTATGAGATAATTCGCTACCAGCCAATGAAAGAACATCTTATGCCCCCGTTTGAAGAATATCATATGCCACTAGAATTACCCTCAACTACAAAAAACCCACAGGTGTTCAATGGCAGGTCGAACACAACAGAAGTAGCAGGTGAGGATGCTATTCCTAGCCAAATCAAAACTCGTTTTGGAATTCAGGAACCTCAAAACTTCGACAAAGGAATTCCTAGCCCTAATTCTGAAGGAATTAAAGGCTTGGACCATGAAGAGCTACCTATGCATATAAAAGCTTTTGATCCAATGCTTGAGCATCTAACTGTAAAGCCATTACTACTTCGAGAAGCACCCTCAGCTAAAGGAAACCACAACAAAGATGGACCAAAGAGTACTCACGGTCAGCCAATCAGAACAATGAACAAAATTGAGATAGACATGAGTAACGAATTAGGTGGGAAAATATCTAGCAAGCCCCTAAAGAAGCCAAAACAAAGAGAGGTAAGTGGAATAATTGTTGTTCTATTTTATAATCAGAACTCATATTCTTCATGTAGCGACAGAATTTTATCAAAAATGTGGTTAGATGTCAATCTACTCCGCATTGTGCCCGGTGAAAAAAGAAAAGAAAGTTGCTTGTCAGTCTCTTTAGGAGAAGTTGTGCTAATACATTATGTGATTAACTTTACCATGTTATGTAATGCCTGCTTTTGGACATAAATAGTTTGGTTTAACTAGGTATATTATTTAAATAAAAATCTTATTATATGTATGTTTGAATTTAAATAAAATCAGTCTATTAAAGAAAGATACTACTGTCATATAAGTTGGTGGCGTTCAGCTTGGGCTACTTGAGCTAATGTTTATGATTGCCTACTAGTGGCGGAGCAGACATATATGTAGTAGTTATAAATTTTTTAAAAAAAATTATTTTTTTCCTTTCAATAATAATGAATTGTTCTTTAAAATATTGACATATTTTCACTATGATGGAAAATGGGTTGAGATACTCAACCTAGTTCATCAAACTAGATGGCCCCACCTAAGAAATAGCTCAATCACCTTTCTTTTTAATCAACAAAATAATGCAATTATGACTACATTACCTAATTTCAAAACATTCAACCAGTTGAATTGGTTGATAAATCACTCTCAAGGTACCTTAATGTCCCACCACGACCACCACCACCAACCACCATAATTCCCTTCCCCACCACCCAACTACCACCCAACCTTAGTAACTCCAAACTACTTTTTTTGCCACAAAATTGAACAATATTTTTTTTAAATACTATATATGGGGTAGTAAACAAAATTAACTATTTTTGTGGTATATGTGATTTCTTAATAATATTAAATCTTCTTATAGGTAAGAGAATTTTAATATTTAGGTAAACAAGTTCCTAAGGCAACTACCAAATGTGAGCGATCCCTTTTATAATACGAGTGGTTCTTTGATCTTTGTTCTTATAATTAAATATTTATAATTAATCTATGTTTAGTTCTATCAATAACTACTTGACCACAAATATGAGAAACACAAATCACTCAAAATTTATAAATTTTGACTGTTCACTTTTGAATAAGATGTTATAATTTAATAATTTTAAAATAATTAATTTTTAATTTTTTTAAAAATAACAAAATAATACCCGATGCGTTCTGAATCCAAGTTTCGAATGGAAACGGTCAAAGTCGATTGTCTGAGTTTGATTTCGTCCATTGGGTCAAGATCCTGCACACCACAACTATAAATAAGAGGTCAGGTGACGGCGAAGGTTATCCCATCGAAAATACTTTGACGCTCAAATCGACAAAACAACCTTTGAATTAAGAAAGTGAAAGTAAAGAATATAAGAAAATGTAAAGAGTGTTTGTGATGAAAGTGTGGTCTCGTTGAGAAAGACTTTGGTGGTTCGTGAGGAGCGTTGGCTTTAGGCGCTGTGTTCCTTGGGAACGTAGCGGTAGAGAGAGAGAGCGTTTGTAGTCTGAAAGCGTATGAGCTTTTCGGTAGTGAGCATTTGTGGGCCAATCAGAGTGTTTTCCGGGTGAGTTTAAGCGTGCCTTCAAGTGTAAACTCCATGGCCTTTTATAGGCGCTGCTCTGAGTTGTCTTCCTTATGCAGAAGGGTTTGATTTTCGGGCTCTGTTGGGATCATTATCTTTTCTTGCGTGGAGCCTTTATGGTAATAATGGTCGCTAGATTGATTACTTTCTTTCTGTGTTCTGTAACCATTAGGGTTTCCAATAGATAGGGAAAGGATTCTAGCGCTTTTCTTTAGGGATGTGCGTTGAATCTGCTAATAACCATTACAATAGAGATTGCCTTTTGTGGAGACCGCAAAATAAGGGGAAAAGACCGTTGCAGCATGAGGATGGATGCATGGGCCCGTTTCGGCTTGGGCCACATGACACCGATCTTGATCGGTCAATTGGTTATACTTCCGATCAATGGAAGCGTTGATTGTCCTGGGTCCAAGTGGGCTATCCTGTTCTTAAGCTTCTCTTGGCTCATTGGTCTTTCGTCCTGTGAACGGCAACTGTTGACCGGCCAGGCACAAATGGGCCGCTGTGGATCTGGGTCATTCCTCCTTCTTGAGCCAACCTATTATCGGCGTACCCATCACTAACTCCTCATACTGGTGGTCTGGGACTCTGGCCTCCAGTATATTCGAGATGGGTTGCGAGTGGCTCGGTTACCTACCCGAGGTGACCTGGTGATGAGACTGATGATGACTCTTGGTTTGTTGATCGTGTTGCTTGTAGTTGTTGATTGTAAAGTCAAGATTTGGAGAGCTAGTTGAGAAGATTGTTGACGGGTTCATTGACCATTTAGGCCAAAGTTCGGAGAACTGTTGAAGGAAGACTTAACTGGATTCATTGACCATCTAGCCAATACCCGTAGAATTGTTGAAGGAAGAGTTGATCTGGATTCGTTGACCGTCTAGGCCAAAATCTAGAGAACTAGTGAAGGAAGAGTTGACGGAATCCGTTGACTATCTAAGCAAAAATTCGGAGAGGTGGGAGTTAAAACGACGCGTCATCATGCCACAAGGCTGTCAATTGAAAAGTTGGCCATGTGTTCGCATGTAGTGAATTTGCGATCCTGGTAATTAATGTACCAGAAGATCTGATTCAATTGCATCCGTTTAGGAAGCGACATGTGTCAGCAATGATGGATGCACGCTTACGAGACGGTTCTTGTAATCTTCTGTGGAGTGTCCGGGAGATCGATGAAAATCACAATACTTGGTTGGATTTTCTCCCTTTGCTTTCTTAAGTGGTTTTGGCCATTTAAGAAATTTCTTCCCATGTATTTGTATGAGGACGTTGGAGCGTATGTCGGTCAGGGGTGTCAGGTTGATCGGCCCGTAATCCCTCCATTCTTGTGCTCCGATCTTGTGTTGCTCTGGCGGGAGTAATCACTACCGTTGTGTTTCCTCTTTCTCACAGTTGGAAAAGAGCGAGGCTGCTCGGTTCCCTCGGGACGCTTAGCCTCGTTGGCTTCTTCTACTGTTGCATAAGCCCTGGTGATATATTCTGCCTCCCAAAAGATCTGCAGATTTTTATGTGCCAGGTGTCTAAAGAAATCTGATGCGTTAAGGTAGAGATAAAACTTTCAAGCTTCATCTCCTTGGCAGTTTTATCTCTTCTGTGAGCCTGGGGATTCTTTTCACTTCCATTACAAAATGATCCAAGAACTTTCGTGGATTCTCTCCCTATTTCTGCTTGATATGGGAGAGATGTCAAAGTTGCTTCTCTTCCCGATGGCTAGAGACGTATTGCGTTAAGAAGAGGTCAGTGAGCTCTCGAAAGTTTCGGATCGAATATGATGGGAGACGATGGAATGAGATGCGGGCGTCTTCCTTCAACATAAGAGGAAAACAACGGCACATGGCTATGTCCTCCAACCATTGTAAACTTTGATGGGTGCGGAAATGGTTGAGGAGATCCATAGGATCCGCACTTCCATTGTATAAGTCAAGAGTTGGCATCTTAAACTTGGTCGGCAAGGGACGATTCAGGATCTTTGCCATGAAGGGATATCTGTCCAGATCTACAGCGTGTTCCTCATCCTTGAACACGCATTTCAAGATCTTCTCCACCCTTGAATTTGTGCGGGTGGCGTTGGCAGTCCTTTTGAAGTTGAGTAGGCTCTCAACTCCGTTCTTTCTCTAACGTAGCAAGTAGTCGGTCGGCTACTGCCGCCAGCGGATCTAACAATCCTAGAGGCTCCCTCCTGAGCTTGAGGGGAGGTGTCCACTAGAGATTATTGGGGATTCCTCTGTTATGGACTCTCCTCCGGAGTCTTGCTACCCAAACATCCTTCAAGTCTTGAATGGCTTTGGGCATGTGAGGCCTCTGGAGCTTGTGTGTTGCCCGGCCTCTTGGTCCTCCTGGATGGCTTGTTTTTCTTCTGCCTCCTCTCCTGGAGGTCAAAGTAGGAACTGCTGCGAGAGGAGCCCCCTACTGTGCGTTTTCCTAGTGGGCGCAGAATATTTGGAGTATTCTGTTCATACTATTCATGTTCTCCAAATTTTGAAAAAATGGTGCTGGCACATCATTGACCACCTCATTGACTTGGTTACCAACAGCATAGCCTTGGTCGGGTGAGGTCATGTCTCTAACGGGCTTGCTGACTTGCGCTCTTGTATTCACCATTTTATTGATGACAATAGGTTGGAGAGTGTAATTGAGAGAAGTTGTAGAGAAAAGTAGTTGGCTTTTTGTAAGCTTCTCAACAGACGGCGCCAATGATGCGTTCTAAATCCAAATTTTGAATAAATTCAGGTCAAGTCGATCGTCCGAATTTGACTCCGTCCATTGGGTCTAGATCCTACACATTACAACTACGAATAAGCGGTGAGGTGACAGTGGGATATTATCCCACCAAAAATATTTCGATACTCAAGTCAGAAAAATAGCCTTCGAATTAAGAAGGTCAAAGTAAAGAATACAAGGAAATGCATAGAGTGTTTGTGATGAAAGTGTGCTCTCGTTGAGAGAGGTTTTGGTAGCTCGTGAAGCGTGTTGGCTCTAGGCGCTGTGTTCGTTGGAAACGTAGCGGTAGAGAGAGATAGAGCGTTTGTAGTCTGAGAGCATATGAGCTTTTCGGTGGGGAGATTTTGTGGGCCAATCAGTGAATTTTCTAGGTGAGTTTAAGCGTGCCTTCAAGCGTAAACTCTATGGCCTTTTATAGGCATTGCTCTGGGTTGACTTCCTTGTGCAGAACGACTTGATTTCCGTGCAATATTGGGATCGTTTTCTTTTCTAACGTTGAGCCTTTATGACAGTAACGGTCACTGGATTGATTGTTTTTCTTCTGTGTCATGTAACCGTTAAGATTTTCAGTAAATAGGGAAAGGATTCTTGCGCCTTCCTTTAGGAATGCGCATTGAATCTGCTTATAACTGTTACAATAGATATTGCCTTTTGTGGAGAGCGTAAAATCAGGGGAGAAGACCGTTGCAACATGAGAATGGACGCGTGGGCCCGTCTGGGCTTAGGTCATGTGAGGCCTGGTCTTCATCCGGTCAACTGGTCATACTTCTGGTCAACGGAAGCGTTAACTGTCTTGGGCCCAAGTGGGCCGTTCTGTTCTTAGACTTTTCCTGACTCATTGGCCTTTCATACGATCAACGGTTGGCGTTAACCATCCAGGTATAAATGGGCCGCTTTGGATTTGGACCGTTCCCCTTCTTTGGGCCAATCCATTACCGATGTACCGATCAATACCCATTTATTTTCAAATAAAGTGTTAAAAATAAAAGATGGTGGATCTCTATCTCCATGAAATATACAACTCCCTGAATCCCACCTGATTGCTTGATTAGAAAGGAATATGTTTTGAAAAAAATTTAAAATTTTTTATGTTATCCAAATTCGTACCAAATTTTATCAAAATGACATTTTTGAGAATGTCTTATGCTATAGAACGAGGTATGTTCCACGTTTATTATAATACAGTTTTTGGGATTTTTGTTAAAATTAGAAATATTGTATAGTAAATATATAAATATTCTAACCTTGACTTTAATTTGATTGTCTATACAGGAACCTTAAATTGAGAATCCTAACCAATTTATACTCCGTTGGAATATTATTTCCCATGCAAACCAAAAAATATACTATTTTTTCTTATAATTTTATTTTTATTTTATTTTATTCTAATAATTAAACTAGATATATAAATCATATAGTTGATCAAAATCACATTTGGATGAAACATAGGCTTAAATTAGAAGAAAATTTTATGCACCAAGGTAGGCCAAGTAAAAAATTATATCTATACTCGTTTATAATCCAGATTAGGCAAGGTCAGGCCAATTCATAGATGTTTTTTATTTTTAAATATTTTTATTTAAAATTTTATATTTATAAAAAAATACCTAAAATATAAATATTTTAAAAATTATTGCATATAGATTCAAAATTTTCTAAGTGTATATATTTAAATAAAGAATCTAATTAAAAATTTTTAATTACATAAAAAATATAATTTATTAAAAAATTTTTAAACTTGATATTTCTTTAAAGTTTAAATATGCACATATATTTACAAAAAAAAATTTTTTTTGATCCAATTCAGGCCAAATCGATTACTTTTACTTGTGATCATGCATGGCTCAATAAATCAATCGAGTCTAATTTTTTATTATACTTGTATATAATATTAATATATATTGACTAAATTTTTAAAAATTTTAGACCAACCAAATCAAACTATTTAGGCCATTTTGTTTTTATTAGGCATATCCTTTTGGGACATCATACTTTAGGTTTTGTTGTTTTATTGTATTTGGCTCATATAGAAAAATATTTTTCAATTTTTTTGAATTTTGCCCGTATACACACACACCAAAAAAAAATATAGTAATGAAAAACTTTTTTCTTTCAAATGAAAACTTAAGCTTAAAATACTAAATAAAATATTCTTTGTGAAAACGAAAATTATTTTCTAGAGCTCATTTATTTCTCACTATCACCCAGCAAAATCAACTAATAAAAATTTTAACCCAGCTATGAAACCGTTACTTGTCAATGATGTCCTATCCTACTACTAATCATTGATCGACAACAATTTTAGCCACCACTATTAGTTACTAGACAAAACTTCATCTATTGAAGCTCACCAACATCATCTCCAGCAATCGGTGAGTGATGCCTATGATAGCCAATTTCATTTGATGACCGACAATGTAACATCTCAGGTGACTTTGATTTTTATCGTTTTATGAGAATAACTTGTTTGATTAGTTGTAACAATTATTTGACAATTTTAGTAATGGTTTGGACACAAAATTTCATAATTGGGTTAAAATTTAGGCTTCAATTACTTAGTGAGTGATATACGAGAAATTTTATTCGTGAAGCTTGTTTTCGGGTGAATTTATAAAATTCATTTGGAGATGCTTATTTGTATTTTTATATTATTAATTTTATTTATTTGTTGAGTATTCGGCTCATTATTGTATTTTTTTGACTCTAGGATAAAGAGATATTATAGACGTTAGTCGGGATTTATGGAATTATTGTTGAATGCCAGGTAGAAGCGATTCCGAAGTTAGCAGCTTATAAGCAAGAGTGAAAAATATATCTTTTATTTCAAGCAGTGATAATTTTTAGTAATTTGATAATTTTAAATTCATATATATTAATGGATGTTAAAATTTATGATGGATAATTGATGATTTTGGTGGTTTGATATTTTTTGTGTGGACGGTTTTGGGTCGTGTCTGTAGACTTGGGTTTGGGTGGCCACACGGCATGCCAATTTCATTTGACGACCCCATGCCTTGACTCACGCTGACAACCATTGTCTATGACTAGTCGTTAATATTCTCAACCACCATTGTGAAGTCACCAATCGGAGACGCCTATAGTGATCGTGTTGGTTGACTAATGGCTCATCCCTACCCGGACCCTCTAATTGTCAATGCCTCAACTTCTATCGCTGCCACTAACTACATTGCCCACCACTGAGAAGTGGTGTTAAGTCAAAGATCATTTTATTAAAAGCCGGTCAACATTAAATGCAAATATATTTTTAATCTTAAAATATTATTAACGTCCAAAAATATTATGCATGATTATGCAAGCTAAACGCCAAAAAACAATGCCATAAAAAGGGTTTTTTTTTTTAAGAAAAATGTTTTTTTATAAACAGTGTAGAAAAAATTTTAGAAAGATATTGTCTGCAAACTAATTTTTTTTAATTTAGTAAACCTTTTTTTTTTGGGTAACAAACGAAGCCTTAGTTATAAATATTTAATGATTAATTACAATAATCCTCCTATTATATAACCCAAAACTTTATTACCTCTTTGTGACTATGCATTACTAGGGGGAATGCTTATATAAATTTAAGAGTTGGGAGGTTTGTCCTACTAGTTTATTTAATAAGCTGTGCTAGAGTTAAATTTTTTAATCACTTTTTAGAAATCTATAGTAAAATAAAATTTCATCTATCTAAATATATTATTAGGTTCGTATAAAATTACATAGATGGAATAACATCATATTTATCAAAAGTATTTTAAAGATGGCTAAAAATATTCCTAAAATATTCCGCTTGAGTTTACAAATCTCCCTCCTTTTCTTCTAGCACTAAAATGAAGATTTGAAGTTGGAATGGTAGGAAGCTTGAATGAAGGCTCTAGAATTTAATGCATAGGGCATCACAGTTTTTTGAGTATTATAGCTGATTTTTTTAGTGGAAAATGATGGGAAAAAATCTTCCAATAGAAGAATTTAAATGAAATAATGTGGCCAATTTTATTCAAATAAACATTTAAGAAGAATCATTCAATCAATATTATGATATCATTAGATAATATAATATCTATCTATTAATATGTTTTTATATAGACTAATTATATAAATAAATAAATGAGATACTGCATTATTATTCATTATCAAATATGGTATTTCAATTTATTTAATAATAAAACATATAGTTAAAAAGAGAGTTGCATGGGGAGGGGGGCAACAAAAACTGTAAGCAATGAGTATTTGGTGGTGTCCTCAATCATGCATTCAGTTTTAGTGTGGGAATACTTTTGAATTTATTCTGGGATGCTTGAATTGGTACATGTTTTATAGTCTCTTCCTATGCCCTGTGAACCGGGTGCCCCTTTCACCATCGATGCTCATCAACCTTATCTCCAGTAATTGGTCAGTGACACCTAAAGCTGCCTTGTTGGCTTCCTAATGGCTCATCCCTGCTTGGCCCGCTAGTTGTTGATGCCTCAACCACTATTGATGTACCAACCGTGCTGCCCTCCATTTTGCCTTTGATCTAGTCAAACGAAATATTCATTAAAGTCCCATTGTTGAATGTAAATATATTTTTGACCTCAAAATATCATCATTGTCCGAAAAAATTAGCTCTATTAATAACTATAAATATTTACTATTATAGATTGATTTATACAATAATAAGTATTTTCTTATACTTGCCAAATGAAAAATAAGGCGATGAAAAGTTACTTTTGAAAAATACATTTTTTAAACAATGTGGAAACAATTTTAAGAAGAAGTTATCTGTAAACTAAATTTTCAATTTAGTAAATAATTTTTTCAAAATAAATGGAGCCTTGGTTATAAATATTTTACGATTGATTACAATAATCACCTTGCTGCAGCAACCCAAAATATTATTCTCTAACAATAACTATAAATATTTAATGCTTATAGACTAAAACTTATGTAATAAGAACAATTTTTCCCCGAATAATGTCAGATGATGTTAATAAGATGACTGTAAAGTTACTTTTCTGAAAATATATTTTTAAGACAATGTGGAAACAATTTAAAGAAGAAGTTATCTGCAAACTAAAATTTCAATTTAGTAAATAATTTTTTCAAAATAACAGAGCCTTGGTTATAAATATTTTACGATTGATTACAATAATAACCTTGCTGCAGCAACCCAAAACTTTATTCCCTCTTTGTGAATGCGTTAATGCCGGGGGAATGCTTATATAGACTAGGACTTCTAATAAGAGCACAATTTTCCCCTAAATAATGTCTAATGACGTAGCATGCGGTGTCGATTGTGTGGGGGTTTCATTGTTCTGGAGAGCAGAAGTGGGTTTGGTACAGAGAAATTTGCAGGCATGAGGGGAGGGGAGCAGTGTGACAGAAGGCAGAAGATTCGAGAAAGGAAAGAGAGAGAGAGGGGAAGAGAGAGTAAAAAAAAACTGAGTATATAGTCTATTCATTATTGTAGCAGCACACAATATATATAATATGGTCTTTAACAGAAAATATTTATGAAAAAAATAAATAAAAATAAAATAAAAATGGTAGTATAACAGTGAACTAGAGCATGATGTATTAAATTTAATTTTGAAATTTTAGAGGAGGTCGGATCAGTCGGCCACTTCGTCACGATGACAGCGGGTCAGGCGCTGATGATGCTAGAGTTGTTGCGGATGGGCCTAGGCCTGCTGGTGATGTTGCTGTAGCTGATGATGTTGGTGGGCCTGGGCTTGCTGGGGATGTTGCTGTAGCTGATGATACTGGGGATGCTTATATAGACTAGGACTTCTTCTAATAAGAGCACAATTTTCCCCTAAATAATGTCAGATGATGTTGCATGTGGTGTCGACTGTATGGGGGTTTCATTGTTCTGGAGAGCAAAAGTGGGTTTGGTACAGAGAAATATGCAGGCATGATGGGAGGAGAGCAGTGTGACAGAAGGCAGAAGATTCAAGAAAGGAAAGAGAGAGAGGGAGAGAAAGAGAGGGGAAGAGAGAGTAACAAAAAACTGAGTATATATTCTATTCATTATTGTAGCAGCACGCAATATATATAATATGGTATTTAACAGAAAATAGTTATGAAAAAAATAAATAAAAAAAATAAGAATGGTAGTATAATGGTAAACTAGAGCATGATGTATTAAATTTAATCTTGAAATTTTAGAGGGAGGTCGGATCACCGCCACTTTGTCACGACGAATGGGTCCACTTTGATGCTAGAGTTGTATGGATGGGCCTAGGCCTGCTGGTGATGTTGCTGTAATGATGATGTTGGTGGGCCACGGCTTGCTGGGGATTTTGTTGATGATACTGGTGGGCTTGGGTCAATGAGGCCCGCAATATTATCGTTCTCATCGGTGTTAAAACTTTCGCAATGTTGAAATGTGAAAATTCCGTTAAAATCATTTTGGAGATAGTGATTACAAGGAGTTGGGGAATAAATTTTCCTCGCTATAACACCCTGCGGAATCCCAAAAGTCTTGTGGGATATACTAAGGGTCGTGAACTCAATGTCTCGGTAGGCAAGTCAATCTATTGGTCAGTAGGGTTACCGTGGCATTTCTTGAGTAGGGAAATGTGGAAGACATTATGAATTTTGGTGTAGTCTGGCAGTTGTAGTCAATAGGCCATTGGACCAATCTGTTCTATTATACGAAAGGATCCATAATATTATTTAGCCAAATTGGATCAAGCCGGTTTGTCAACTGAATTTGTCGGTATGGCTGCAATTCGACGACCACTTGGAACTCCTTATCAATGCGGTGAGCATCGGCCTGGTTCTTCATGCGCAATTGGGCATGCTTTAGATTGGTTTTGAGGGTGGTAATGATGGTCGTCCGGTCCATTAGCAGGTCATTGATAGCTGCCACGGTTGGGCTGCCCTATACATAGTCCCGTAACGAAGGGGGCGGCCGCCAGTAGATAGCTTCAAAGGGGCTCATTTTGATTGCCGAATGCCAAGCAGTATTATAGCTCCATTTAGCTCACGGCAAAATCTTTTCCCCAGTAGAAGGATGATTAGTAGCAAAACATCTTAAATAATCTTCGAAATAGTGGTTCACCACCTCAGTTTGCTTGTTCGGTTGCGGGTGGTACACGTTACTGGTGGACAGGGTAGTCCCCTAGGATAGAAATAATTCCTTCCAAAAGGTGCTCATGAATATGGGGTCCTGATTCGAGACAATACTAACCGAGAAATCATGGAGATGGCAGATGTCTTTAACAAAAACCTCTGCTAAGTCTTCAACCATGAAATAGCTGTCAAGAGGAGAAAAATGTGCATATTTTGACAAGCAGATGACTATGAGGATCACTATTTTGTCATTAGAAGAAGGAAGATGAGTGATGAAGTCCATAGAGGTGGATTCCCAAATTTTACCGGGAATTGGTAGCAATTGCAGTAGTCCTTGTGGGGCTATGTTCAACGGTTTTACTTGCTGGTAGATAGTACACTGGAAAAGATATTTGCGGATGTCATCGCACATTCGGGGCCAATAGAAATTCACAGCTATCCATGCTAACGTGTGTTGGAATCTAGTGTGACCCCCTAAGGGAGAATTATGGAATTCTTACAATATCATCTCTTGGAAGGCCAAGTCTATTGGCACAAAAATCCGATCCTTATAGAGAATCAGCCCGTCATGAAGTGAGAAATGATCAAAGTCTTCTGGCTTGTCTTTTAGAGAGGTGAAGAAGTGGGCCGTAGTTGGGTGTCGTTGGTAATAATTACAAAGAGCGGTCAGTAAAGCCACCACAGGTTTGGACACGGAATATAGAAAAATACTAGGGCCTTCGAGTATCTTGGACAAGGCATCGACAGGGCTGTTCTCCTACCTGGGTCCATAAACAATCTCAAAATCAAACCCTGTCAGTTTGGTGATTTAACGCTACTATTTAGGAGTGTGCACGGACTGGGTCATCAGAGCCTTAAGATGTTGATGATCTGTTTGAATAATAAATTTGACACCAATTAGGTATTGGTGCCATTTTTTTACTACTTCTGTAACAGCATATAATTCCCCAATATAGGTAGATGACTGTTGCATTTTTGGGCCAATCTGTTTGCTAAAAGAGGCTAGGAGCTGCTTGGACTGTGCTAGTACTTCCCCAACACTATTTCCAGACGCATCGATGTGTATCACAAATGGCGTAGAGAAGTTCGACAGGGCTAAAACTGGTGTGGAAGCGAGGGCTGTTTTGAGAGAATTGAAGGTTGTCTCAGTTTCTCAACTCCAGACGAAAGCGTTCTTCCGTAACAATTGTGTGAGAGGCGCTAAGATTTGTGCATATCGGGCCACAAACCGCCTATAGTATCTTGCTAACCCAAGGAATGCTTGTAGCTGCTTGATGTTCGCGGGTGTAGGCCAGGTTTGTACAACCTCGATCTTAGTCGGGTCTACTGCCGCTCCCTGTTTTGACGTGATATGGCCCAGATAAGACATTAAAGATTTACCAAATTCACACTTTAATGGTTTGGCATAAAAAGAATTATCACGAAGGATTTGAAGCAACCATGCGAGATGTTGGAAGTGCCTTTCCCAAGAAGGGTTATATACTAATATATTGTCAAAGAAAACCAACACGAACTGCTAGAGCACAGATCGGAAGATGGTGTTCATCTCTGCTTGGAAGGAGGAAGGCGCATTAGATAAGTCAAAGGGCATGACCAGGAACTCATAATACCTTTCGTGAGTTTGGAAGACTGTTTTGTATATGTCCTCCGCATGAACTCGTAATTGGTGATAGCTTGCACGCAAGTCTAGTTTGGAAAACACCATTGCGCCGTGCAATTCATCCAATAGTTTGTTAACAGTGAGTATAGGAAATCTGTCTCGGATAGTAATTGCATTGAGGGTACGGTAATCCATACAAAAGTGCCAACTGCCATTCTTCTTCTTAACAAGGACAACCGGTGATGAGAAATGACTGGTGCTGGGCCGAATAATTTCCTCTGCTAGCATATTCTGGATAAGCCTCTCCATTTCTTCCTTATGGAAGTGAGGATAGTGATATGGTTTAACATTTATCGGCAAGGCATCAGGTTTCAGGAAAATGCGGTGATCATTTTGCCACTATAGAGGTAAGCCGTGAGCGATGGAGAAAACATCAGTAAATGGCAAGAGTAGGCAACAAAGGGCAAATGAAATTTTAGGATTGTCAATTTTTGGTAGATGGAATGGACTCTAGGAGGCAGCAGCTGCTTTTGTTGGAATAACCTCCGTGACCAGTCCTATGGTCAACTGGAAATAGGTAACGGCCGAATTGGTCAGATCACCCTGCCACAGCTGGCTTAAAGTCATGGATGAGTTTGCTTTGAAACTCATCTACATGGCTTTATAATCGAACGACATTGGGCCAATAGATGCCAACCATTGAACGCCTAGTACCACATCAGCTCCATAGATTGGTAATAAACATAAGCCACCGGAAATCGAGTAGATCCTATTGTGATGTTAACATTTGTGCACAATCCTTCGCATATTACTGAATCCTTATTACCAACTGTAACATTGAGATGACAAGAGGATTCAATTGAGAGCCCCAAATACTTGGCTATGCGAGTTTGCAAAAAAATTATGAGTGGAACCGCTATCCACCAAGATGATTACCGAGTGTTCAGATATTGTCTCTTGTAGCCGCAGAGTGGTAGGAGCGTCATGGCCTTCCAATGCATGCAAGGGGGATTGTTGGAGTGCTATCCGGTGATGGAGTCGAAAGGTTGACCCCATTAAATATTTCTGTTGGGGACTCCTGGACCATTAAGTCATCTTCTGATGGTGGGGTTTCTGACTAGGCAGGTCCATTATCATCAACCAACATAAATAAAAATTGGGGAGGCTTACACCGATATCCTAGAATGAATTGCTCATCGCAGTTAAAACAAAGCCCTCATTCCCGTCGTGAAGCCATTTCGGCTCGAATTAATTTCTTTATTGGCAGTTTGGGTGGGAGATTTGAGGGCTGTGGAAATTTTGGTATTACAGTGTAAGTTAGATTTGAGGGTTTGTTGGGAGGTTGTTTGTGGCAACTGAGTTGGTTAGAATCAAGCTTTTCTTTTACTAATTTGGCCATCCCAATGGCTTCTAGCAAGGATGTTGGCTTCAGTAAGAGAAATTCTGGTCGAATGTCATCCCACAACCCAGAAATGAAGCAGTTTAGAAGGTCAGTGGTGGTGAGTCCAGGAGTTCGTGTTGAGAGGGATTCAAACTTAGTCATATACACTGCCATAGTGGTAGCTTGTCGAAGTTTGTACAAAGCTGCTTCGTGATTTAGGTAAGAAGAGGGGCCAAACATGAGCTCCAAATCTTTGGAAAAAAGGTCCCACGTTGAGAGTTGGCGGGTTACATGCATCCACTGATATGACTACAAAGCAGCCCTGGACATGTAGAAGGTCACAATAGTGAGTTTCTGCTTCGGTGGGGTGCCCTAGTAGATAAAAAATTGATCAATTTGAAACAAACATTCGATCACATTTTCGCAAGAGAAAAGTGGGATTTCTAGTTTAGACAAGCAAATGTGAGCATAAATCGGGTTTCAGGTGATGTCGGAAGCAACTCTAGGAGGGTTTGAGAATTAGGGTGAAACAGGATAGAGGATGTAGGCAAAAATGTTGAGGGAATAGGGAGTAATGGAGGATTTGTAGAGGTTAAAGGTTGTCTCTTTGCTTGTGGTAAGGAATGGAGGATTTTAGTGAGGGATTGTTGCATTTGCTCCATCATCACCATATTGTTGGCGATTCCTTCCGTGTGTTGCTATATTGTAGCCACAATCTCCTTCATCTCATTTGATAGTCCCAAAATCGATTCTTCTAGAGCCTTATAGTGAGTGGTGACGCTTTTTGTCATGTCTCAATGAATGCGCCGATGTTTCATGTGGCATTAGCTTTATGGGGGTTTCATTGTTTTGGAGAGTAGAAGTGGGTTTGGTGCAGAGAAATCTGTAAGCGTGAGGGTGGGGAGCAGTGTGACAGAATGTGGAAGATTCGAGAAGGGAGAGAGGGAGAGAAAGAGAGGGAAAGAGAGAGTAACAGAAAATTGAGTTTATATTCTATTCATTCCTGTAGCGGTACACAATATAATATAACATGGTCAATAACAAAAAGTGGTTATTGAAAAAAATAAAGAAAAGTAAAATAAGAATGACAGTATAACAGTAAACTAGAGTATGGTGTATTAAATCTAATACTGGAATTTTAGAGGGGTCGGGTCAATCGGCCACTCTATTGCGAAGACAGCGGGTTGGGTGTTGGTGATGCTAGAGCCGTTGTGGATGGGCCTAGGCCTGCTGGTGATGTTTTTGTAGCTGATGATGTTGGTGGGCCTGGGCCTACCAGTGATGTTGCTATAGCTAATGATGCTGGTGGGCCCAGGTCTATGAGGCCTGCAACAGATCAGCGTGCTGTCCCCAAGCAAATCAGGACTTGTGCTGGCATTCAAGAATGCCAAGGAGATAAACAATAGACAACATTGAGATGCAAGATCGTTCTCAAATAAGGCTTGGACATCTTGAACTACCACCCTCAACTAATGGTCATCGCGAGGGATTTAGGAAAACATTGAGCGAGCCCCCTGAAAAAGACAAAATCAAGGGAGATAAGTACTGCGACTATGATAATGAAAAAATAAGTGCTGTGATAACTGTGACAAATGTTGTTCTATTTTATAATCACAACTCATGTTCTCTTTATAGCTATAGAATTTCAGCTGATAATGTGGTTGATTTTAATACTCCAGAATAATTAGCACCTATATATTACGTGGTTGATCTTGACATGTTATGTGAAGTCTGCCTCGGATATGAATTATTTGGTTTAACTACGTGTGTTATTTAAGTAAAATATTATTATTTGTAAGTTAAAATTATTATTAAAAATAGAAGATGAAGGATTTCTGTCATTATAAAATATGCAACTTTGTCAATCTTGCTTGACCACTTAATTAGAAAGGAATAAATTTTGAAGGAATTCAAATTTTTCATGTAATCCAAATTCATACCAAGCTTTTTTAAAATGATATTTTTGAGACTGTATTATTGTATAGAAAGAGATATGTTCAAATTGTTATCATAATGTATTTTTTATGATTTTTTGTTAAAATTAAAAATATTACTTAGTAAATATATAAATATTCTAACGTTGGCTTCAAAGTGCATATTATATACAGTGAACTTACATTGAGATTGTTGATCAATTTATAATCCATTAGAATATTATTTCACGTGCAAAATAAGAAATATACTATTTGTTTTTATTTTTTTTATTTTTTTACTTTATTTTATTTCAATTGTTAAACTATATGTATATATCATATACATGTCGAATCTAGAGGAAAATTATTGGTACCAAGTTAGGTTAAGTTAAAAATTATAAATGTGCCCATTTGTGATCCAAATTAGGTCGGGTCAAATTTGTTTGTTAATATTTTTTATTTTTAAAATTTTTAATTAAAAAATATATATTTATATAAAAATATCTAAAAATATAAAAATTATAATTCAAACCAGCCCCGTTATTTGCGGATGCCTCAGCCACTATCATCACCCCAACCAGCATGTTGCCAGCCAAGGATAGTTGGTGTGACTGACCACCCTCTATTAAACAAAATATTACTATATTAAAAGTCAATTAAAATTGAATGTAAATATATTCTTGACCTTAATATATCATTATTATTAAAAATATTAACACTATTAATAAACTTAAATATTTATTATTATGAATCGATTTATGTCACGATTAGTATTTTCTTTTACATGTCCAACGTTGAAAAATAATATGACAAAAAAATCATTTTTTAAAAAATGTTTTTTATGAATAATGTCGAAATAATTTTAGGAAGATATTATTTGTAAAATAAATTTTTTATTTAGTAAACATTCTTTTCGTAACAAACAAATGGAGCCCTAATTATAAATATTTGAGGATTAATTACAATAATCCCCTGGTACATCAACCCAAAACCGCATCACAACCTCATTCCCATGCCACTTAATCTTCCCCTAAAACCAAAATAGGCAAAATTATATTTTATATTAACATATTTTAAAATTATATATATATATCTTTTTCTCGCTTTTTTCCTTTTTTATTTATCGATCTAGTTATCATGAAAAAAATTAGTCCGTTATGATATATAAATATTATACTAAATCGAGGGTAAAATATTTATTTTGATTTAGATTTTTTGTTTGTAATCTATTTAGAGTAATTTTCAATTTCCCTTTATGTATTTGATTTGTGAAACTTTATTTACATAATTGTGGACTTATATAAAAAGTTATAAATATTATAATAAAAGTCTCATAATTTTTTATTTATTATATAGGAATTTTCTGTATAAAATGTTTGATATCTTTTGAAGACATTAATAAGGGGTTATCATACTTTAATAGTCTTCTTTTAAAAAATTCATTGATCAAATAATTAAATATTGTATATAAATAGAGAACCATCTTACTCTTTGAATAACTTTACACTCCTTAAAAGGATTATCACTTCATTGCCTACAACTAAATTGAAATTATTTCTCATGGAAAACATCATCCTAAAAAATATATTTTTATATTTTTTATAAAAAATATTTTCATAGAAAATAACCGGACAGAGGATAACAGAGAAACAGAGGGCGTAAGCTTGAATTTAGGATGGATGGGCTTGAACCCATCATTGCCCAACTTGTTCTACAGTTGAGTAGGCCTCAAAATCTTCAAATGAGAGTTAACAAAGTCTCCAACTTGGGATGAAGTTTTGTGCTCATTTAATAATTGAATTGGATCATCTCACTTGGTTGAGACACCATACAATCTAATATTTTCATGGATTATAAGTATGTTATATTATTTATTTTTGTAACTATGCAATCTAATATCTTTATAGATAAATTTGTAAATAATCTTAGAATGATCTAAGAAGATGTAAAATATCAAATTAAACGATGAGAAAGTATCAAACTAAACCTTTTTCTTTATGTCAGTGGTAATTTCTTTATATTAACTTTATTACATACAATAATATTTTGTGTTAATTTTTTTTAAATGTGAAACGCTCCATTTAAGTTGGTATTGTTGTTGAATAGCCCGACAGAGGTGCTTCCTTGAAGTCAGCATCTGTACCAACATCCATATAATATGAATAATCTAATATTTGGAGATCTTGAAATTGCTAGTAAATGGGACACTATAGAGAGTACAAGAGTGCACACCATAAGTCATATTTTCAACAAACGAAAACCTATTTGCACATTGAAAAACTGTTAAAATTTTTGGTATATAGATTTTGAAACTAGAAAATAAGAACAGGCATTTGTATAGGTAATTTATAACTATTTTATTCTTTGATAAGTTATATAATCCTATGTAATTATGAATTTTTGTTAATTTTTTTTATACTAAATTTTTTAAAAATTAGTGAATTATCATATCAGTTTAGTAAGTGGTGGAATAGTTAAACAAAATAATGCAAATTTTAACCTCTCATGATTCTTGTGCTGACATTGGAGGTTTTATTTATTCATGTAACTCATTATTGTAAAGTGATGATAATGTTAGTAGCTTTATATTATCGTCTTATAGAGATTATGTCACGCAATAAACTATTCACCGATAAGATAGACAGCCAAACAAACTAATAATTTTATCGAAATACATAATATGTTTACTTTCAATCACTAATGTGAATATGATTCTTAAGCTATACGTGGTCAAATGAGAACAAATGGATAATCGACTCCAAGTTGCTTGATGAAAAATATCATTTGATCCCTTGTATAATTTGAATAAATTTATATTGAATAAATTACTATTTCATGGACAAAAAAAGAAGTGTTAGAGACATTTGTCTAAATTGGCATATTCCGTGACCATATGTATTATTTTCTTTATGCTTGGTTGTGGGTTGTGAAGCAATTCATTAAAAATTCATTCGGTCCGCCTCCCACGCGCTGGTCCTTCCAAAGGCCGCCCCGCCGCCAACACCCGCTTAGCGGCTCGAATGATAAAACTTATAACCTCCCCGCCGCTTCCCCTCGATGGCCGCCGAGCACATAATCCCGAGAATGGGGCATTTGCTCGATGCTTTGCCACTAGCCGAGCCGATAAAACTTGAAACATAGGCCGCCGCCTTCCCCATGGCCGCTGCTTCGAGCCCCGCCGAGCGCGGCCCAACGGGCAGATTTCAAACGCGATTTTTGGCTCCTATAAATATTGGCTTATATTTTTAAAATAAGGACGCAATATGCTCTCCATGGAAAAATTTTGAGCCTCCATTTAAGAAGAAAGTCTTCATGCTTCAAGATCCTTGTTTCCTTCTCTTGAAAACTAACTACTACAAGAGTTTCTACATGTTCATAGAAGTTTATCACCCACCTTCTTTAATCATTGAAACTTTGCTTTCTACCATTGTTGGAGATCCGTTCGGAAGAAGGAGATCCGTTCGTGATTGCAATTCAAGTGGCACGAGAGGAAGAGTGGCTAAGACCGGAAGGTGTCGGTTCCAGTTGCAGCGGCAAATCCAAGGAGTTCCTTGGTAAGGATCAACTTCGGGAGTAAGTCGGTTAGGTTAGCGTCAACCACTTGAATTGTTGATTTTCAGCTTTGCTTGAGACACCATTGAAGCCTAATATTTTTCTCGATTAATTATAATAATTTTTATTCATCCCAAAATCGGGTCTTTATTATTGTTGTTCATTAATTTATATATATTGTGCATGCTTATAAATCAGAGTTAAATATCCCTTACGTGTATCGGATATTTAATTTAATTAATTTATTTTATTGCTTCCGCTATACTTGTAACGGGGTCGAAACACGGTAGCACCGAAACGTGCTTTTTCAAGAAGCATTCCAGAGTGTGACGTACCATATTTGGTTTTGAATTTGACTTTAGTCTTGGTCATTTATCTTGTTAGAAAGCCTTTGCCACCTCATCTTTTCTGCTGCAGGGTTTCATAAAACCAAGTTTACATTCTGAGAAATATTTTTAGGGGTATTTAATAGACATTATTGGAAGTTTTTTAGACGTAATATGTTATTAATTTATTTATTTTTTGTGTTAATTGAATAATGTTATTGAATAAATAAGATATTATATTAAAGATATGTGTTGGGCCTCGATATAAAGGTGCTAAAAAAATACCCAGAAATCAAAATAAAGGCCCAAACGAGATATAATAAATGAGAAGCCCAAAGTAGACGCCTAATGGCCCCTTAGACCAAAACCATGCAATCCCGAATCCGCTCATAAGGAAGCTTGTCACAATGCTAGCGGGAGCATCCAAGTGTATTCACACGGAAAGGATCGAGAACTTTGGAAGCCCCGCGGAGTCTCGGAATCGCCGAGAGGTCGAGAAGAGGCTCCCGGACTTTCCTTTTAGATCCTCCAAGAATTCCTTCTCTGTCCGCTAACTCACGATGAGCCCCACTCGGACGAGGACTCATTATGCTCGGCTAAGGACGCAATTAAGTAATTTCGCCGATTCTCAAGGAAACCTACAACAACCGCCCGCTTTCTATCTAAAATAGCACGCATGGTTAAATCAAGACTCGACACACTGTGCTGCCAATGGCGTTTCGCATGCCTTATGTAACTCAGCTATTAATGAGGCCATGGGGATACCGTTTAGCATTTGGGCCATCCGATGGTGAATATGATCTCCTCCCCTAACTGCCTGGTTTTCCTATAAATACCCAGCAAAGTCCCTTTCTAAAGGGACCGGATTCTCTTTTCCCGAAATTGACTCCACAAAGAAGGCAAAAGGACCACTTCCTTTCGGCCCCCGAACCTCTCTCTTCCGTTTCTAAAATTTGGAGTAAGAGTTTAAAACCTTCTAACGAGCGATCCCTCCTAAAAAAAAGAGATACAAATCAACGGACAAGAAAGTGATTAACCTTAACACTTGTACTCTGTAAAGATTTTGTTTTGTATTTGAAGCACTTTCAAGGCCTTGAGTCTCATGGTTTTTCCTCCCCATTCAAGAGGGTTTTTCACGTAAAGATCCGGTCTCAATCTCCATCTCGTGTTTAGGGATACCTCATACATTTGTGAAATTTCCCGAAAACCAATATGTTATTAATTAATTTATTTTTTATGTTAATTGAATAATGTTATTGAATAAATAAGATATTATATTAAAGAATATGCTTCCTTTTTAATTAACTGAGCAGAGTCCCTGCATTAAATAAAAAAACTAGTCCCCCTTTAAATTAGGGGTTTGATGTAGGGAGTTTATTTTATTTTATTTTTTATTTTTTCTATTTTTGATGTTGTGCAGATAATATCAAAAGACAATTAAGCTCTAATTGAAAGAGTAACCTACCGAGAACCTTTGTGTGCACTAGGTAAAATGGGATGAGAAATATTCTAGAGATATTTTTAGTGACTTTTAAAATATTATTAGGTAATTTATTATTTATTTATTTATTTATTTTTATTAGTATCGATAGTTGGATAAAATATTTTATTATTGATAATATTGTTAAAAAGTATTTTCAAATGACATTCTTCTATGGTTAAGCAATTTATCCAGAAGTGATGAATACATAGGTGATGATCAGTTGATAAAGTACTGGTGGTGGAGGTCACTGATTTGCTTTATGTTTATCTACTGAACATTGCATTCTCTCTTTTGAATGCTTATATAACATTGATGGGATTCATTCTTGGTAGCATGGTGGACAAAAATAATGTGAATCCTAGTGGTTGAAAATGTGGTTTGATTTTTTGTCGCGTGTTAGGATTTATTTGGTATATTATTTTTACAGGTGGGATTACAAAATTGAAATTTGACCTAAATTCATAACGTGGGGCAAACTTTAGTCCTTATAGAAGGGTAAATGTAATTTTTCACGTAACGGAAATTTGCTATGGATATAGATTACATGCGAATAGTTAACATCTAGATTACATATATGTAGTTGAATTGCGGTGGATTATATATAGCATTACTTGTTGTATTTTGAAAAAAAATCCCTTGTGATTTTTATATTCAATGTTTGGTAGTTCACTTGGTTTTAGTGCGTGAACTTGCTAGAGCAGAGATTTGCATAACCTAGGAGATCGGTGCTTGCTGGAAACATGAATAGATGCTCATACAAGTATACTAGTAGCAAGCGCATCTGAGAGGGAACTTATGTACCGATTCCAATCGATGTATAGAGACAATTTTTGCCTATGGCTTTGAACATCAAAGATGGCATTCGAACGCTACTAAGAATATAATTATTTGGAGGATTTTAATCACAAAATGTGCTGTCGCGAACAGAGGGAAGAGAAGAGAGAAGAATAGGAAGATTTCGGTATTCGATTGAGGCTAATTTGATTTTTATCTTTCACCAAGTTCAATATGTAATTTCAGTCGTGATTGTAGGATATATTACCAGTTAGTTACTCATTTTTAAATTACTATTTTGGGTTGCTAGGCGTATTCGTAATATATTTAAATCAATCATTCACACAGGTTGTTGTAAATATTGTTGAAAATGTTTATTTGTAGACAAATATTATTATTAATATTATTTTTTTGATTTTTTTATTGGTTGTAAAGAGTTTTCTAAGTTAATTTTTTTGTACAATTTAGAGATGATTGGTTGGGTTTTTTATTCCTTATGTTTAACCAGGAGAAAAAAAAAAATAATCGGCATTCCATGAAAAATTTGAATTATTTCCATTGCATCATCACTTCTTCTGAAATTGATTGCTGCCCGACTAAAAACCTAGCAGGAAAAGCCACTGCTGCCATGCAAATCAGTCGTTCAGGATCCATGCTAGGCATCCCGATAGGTGAAGCGGCTGCGGAAGCAACCAAGGCAGAGACCAATCTCCCACCACCGGAAGAACCAGAACCAAGAGAGACAAGTGTTTCAAGGGTAGTAAATGTTGCACTATTTTATAAAGCATTTCTGGATAAAATTACTTATTTATAGATTAATATATCAATCGATAAGTTATGATGACCGGATGATTATGTTGATCGGAAAACAAAAGGATATAGAAAAGCTAACGATAAATCAGAACCGTATGATCCAAATACTAACTGTTTTTGTGTGCCACTAAAAAGTGTGAATGATTTTTATGTTTAATAAAATGCTACTAAATTAACTTATTTTATGAATTAAACTTTTATATATAAATATTCATTAATGCTTTTAGTTTTTGTATGAGATTTTTTTTTTCTTAAACTATTTTTGAAAAGAAATATCCAACATATGAATGATTACAATTTTAATTCTTATGCATATTCTTCGTGCACATATTTACAAATGAGATTTAAGGCAGAGGTTGATCATAATCAAGCATGCTTTAATGCATATATATGTTTCACTTCCACCACAAACTAATTAGAGGGTCTTATTTCATAAGTAAAGCAAGCAAAAATAAAGAAAAGATATTAAAAAACGTTACAGTCTAACATATGAAAATTATTACTTTGTCTTAACTTACATTACAAAGAGATTATTTTTATAATTTAAAACAATAACTATTAGGTTACAGGCTAATACTATATTAGTTTACTAGAAACAAGTGGAGAATAAACTTTGAAGAGTTCCGTCGCCTTTGAAGGGCTCCACCGTAAAGAAGAATATATTTCATGCTTAATCACCAAGGCAATAGTATAAACTTTTTCACAATTATCGGAATAAATTTACATGCATTTGATGGAATTTATGCTTTGATATTTAAAGCAATATATGTGCTTTTCTATTAGGAATCTTATGTTGTTGATAGATGCAAGCTTATGAGTTGGGAGATTTGTCTTATTAGTTTATTTAATAGGCTGTGTTAGAGTTAAATTTTTTAGTCACTTATTAGATATCCATAATAAAATAATATTTCATATATCTAAATATTTTAATAGGTCCATATAAAATTATATAAGTGAAATATCATCATGTTAATTAAAAGTGTCTTAAAAATGATAAAAAAAAGTACCCCTAAAATATTTCTCTTGAGTTTACAAATCTCCCTCTTTTTCCTCAAGTACTGAAATAAAGATTTGAAGTTGGAGATGGTAGGAAGCTTGAATGAAGGCTCTAGAATTAAATACATAGGTTATCATAGTTTTTTGAGTAGTGCACCTAATTTTTTTTAGTGGAAAATGAGGGGAAAAAAACTTTCAATAGGAGAATTTTAATAAAATAGTATGGCCAATTTAATTCAAATAAATATTTAAGAAGAATTCTTTAATCAATGTTATGATACTATTAGTTAATATGATATCTATTTATTAATATATTTTTATATAAACTAATAATATAAATAATATATAAATAAATAAGATATTATATTATTAAAGACAGATTTTTAATTTATTCAATAATAAAATATATAGCTAAAAAGAGTGTTGCATGGGGAGGGGGGTGACAAAAACTTTAAGCAATGAATATTTGGTGATGTCCTCAATCATGCATGCAACTTTAGCGTGGGAATACTTTTGATTTTTGTAAGGGATGCTTGAATAGGTATATGTTTTACAATCTCATCCCACGCCCCTTGAACCAGGTGTCTCTTTCGTTGAGGGAGAAGGAGGGTGTCATCCATCAAATTATGATTATAATTTTGAGACTATTTGAAGTTAGATCTCATCAAATTGCTTCAATGAAAATTAGGAGATCAAAGAGACTGCATGTAATGGAGCTTTTAGAAAATAAGGAGCAATAATGAACTCAATAAAAGAGGTATCCCTCCGAACATAAAATTAAGATTATAATTGTCAGATTTAGTTGAGTAAAAGAATAGAGTTTAATATGAGATAATTTTTAGGAAAAAAACTACATTATATTTATCACTTGGAGTACAAAAGCTTTAGTCTTTTGAAGAAGAAAAAAAGCGCAAGAGTTCTTAATCAACCAACTTCCACGCTAGTCAAAATAGGTCTCCAGACTCGTTATTGATCAATCTTATATACATATAGTATAAATGTTATATATTATAAAATTAAAAGTTACGCTAATAAATGTTTGACAACTCCAACAAAATAACTCTATTAGTCTAACATTACTTTCTATCTCATATTCAAAAGTGATACTTCTTCATTTCAAAAGAAGCAAAATTATGTGATATATCACCTTTTATCAAAGCACAATCTCACGGATATGAAAGCATGAGGACATGCATAGAGGAAAAGCATTGGGTGGAAAATGAAGCAAACTCCTTTTAACTTAAAATAGGAAAAGATATGGACAAATGGAATCTATACGTTTCTTATGGTTTTGGTTTAGAATAATCCATAAGACCATTTTGATTATATAATCATTTTCATTATCACAAGCTACGGCAGCTATGTTGAGGTAACCATTCTTCATGTTATATAAAAATTAGCTCTTCCCTTTTGATGTGTTTTTTTAATCTGTGTAGGAGGAATGGATGACCCAAATATGGTGTTAGCACATTTTATTGAGGAAAAGGTAAATGACTTGCCTATTCTTTTTGCTGATTGCTGCATCTACCAAGTCCCGAAAAACCTTCGAAGTATGAATGAAGCAGCCTATAGACCTATGGTAGTTTCAATTGGTCCTTTTTATTACAAGGATGAAAGGTTATGTCACATGGAGGAGTACAAACTAAGGTACTTTCGTACTTTTATGACCCATTCGGTTAATATTGGAAGATTGAAAGATTACATCAAAATAATCAGAGAAAAGGAAGTAGAGATACGTCAATATTACATGAAAAATTTTGAGCTTAGTAGCGATGAATTTACCGAAATTGTAATAGTGGATAGTGTATTTATAATTGAGCTCTTCCGGAGGTTGACCAACCCGACACTTATAGGGGAAAATGATCAATTGTTTTACAAACGGCGGATGATAGATGAAATCTACCGCGATCTGCAACTATTGGAAAACCAATTGCCTATTTTCATTCTAGAAACATTGTACAGCTTTGCATTTGATGTCCCCTCGTTTTCTAGCATCACCTGTAAATTCTTCAACGTAAAAGAAGTAGACATACGGGATTTCAAGCATTTCGTTGATCTATTGAGAACTTTCCAATTGCCTTCATCACTTAGGTCAAGTCCTAATAATAGAATTGCGTTCTGTTCTATCGTTAGCGCGACATATCTGTTCAGTGCTGGAGTCAAATTTGTGCCGCGTGAGGGTAAATCCTTACTAGACATAGAATTCGATCGAGGGTTCTTGAAAATGCTACGACTAAATTTGGATGATTCAACCGAACCTTTCTTCCGAAATCTTATGGTATTCGAGCAGTTTCACTATCCCCTGGATTCTTACATAATCGATTACATCATCTTCCTGGGCTTCTTGATCAAAACTCCTAATGATGTCGAGATTTTAGTTCGGTGCGGCGTTATCAATAATTGGCTGGGAAATAATGAAGAAGTTTCAAATTTCTTCAACACTATAGGCAAGCATGTCAAGATGTCAAATCCCAAATTCTATTACTCGGATGTTTGCGAGAAATTGGATGAATACTATAATGACGGTTGGAACCAGAATATAGCCATTTTGAAGCAAAAGTATTTCAAACATCCATGGGCAGTTGCTTCTGTCATCTACGCGGTCGTGATTCTCATTCTCGCCATCGGGCAAGTAGCAACCGGTGTCGCCTCCAACATTCAAGATAGTCATAAGAAAAGTTCATGATGAAGATTCATCACCAAAAAGAGTTGTTACTGCGAGTTAGGTTGCTGGAGTTGGTAGCTATTAGTGGTGTAAGCTTTGCTTTTATCATTTGTCATCTTTACATGTTGCTCTACTATATAGTGGTGTAAGAACCTTCATTGCTTGACAGAGATCTCAAAATTTATAAGTGATACTAAATTTAAGTAAATTGTTAAATTATCAAGATTAATTAATATTTTAAATTAAAACTAAGTGTTTGACTTAAATAGAATCGTTGTATTTGAAATGCATATAAGAGCGTCTGTATGTATTTAGACTAAAATAGTGGGGCCCAAGGAATGCCTATTGGGTACTTGTATAAGGCTTAATGAATCATTTGTGCTTACTTAGTATACGTATGCCAGTTTGTCATAAATAGATTTTTTGACAGATTTTTAAGAAAAGATAGAGAAATAAAATAGAAAAAGAGAGAGAGAATAACAGAAAGGAAATAAAGAATCCAAATTAATTTTAGGTGAATTCAAAGCAATTTTTGATAAATTAAAGTTAATATAAATACATCTAAATCTATTTATTTATTTGTTGTTGAATGTTTTTGAAAATTTTGAGAATTTGTTGTCCATTATTCATCCATGCGATATTTGCTTATTTCCTTTGATTACATTTTGCATGTATATTAGTTTGATTTTTATTTCATTAGATTTTTAAAAATTTATGTTTTAAATTCATACATCTCATATTAAAATCCTAAAATTTTTATACATATGTTTTGTGTGACTTTTATTTGCTAATAAATTGATGAAAACTTGGAATTGATTTTGATAAAGGCAATTTACTTTTTTAATAATTGAAAAAAAGTTTATATATTTATATTTTGGTGTAAAGTTTTTAATTTTGATTAGATAAGAACTATTATATAGAATTGACATAATATATTTAAATATTTTCTAATATATTATTTACAAATTAAAAGTTGAATATAAAAGTAAAGTTTGACCATGAATATAGGGAATAGTATATCATGGGTCTACTTACGAGTCGTAAATAGTAGCGTATGATATTTAGTTATATGAAAATAATTATAACGTAAACTGCAATATTCAATTCTTGTTGGGATAGTCATCACTGATTTTTAAGTTCTTACACGTTTGAAAAATTTTATATATTGTATACTCTTATATGCTTGAAAATTTTTTATATATTTTACAATTTTATAAATTTGAATGACTTTTGTAAGTTTTATATTTGTATTTTGACATATTTTACATTCATATTTTTGTACGAGATTTTTTCACATATTTGAATGGGGAAAAAGCTTGGTGAAGTGTTGTATGTCACAATATTAGGTTTTACTCTATGCAAAACAACGTCTTGAAATCAACTGAGTGCATCTTTCAACCTACCCACCTGGAATAGACTTCTAACGAGAATAATATATATAATAATATCAGGTTTCACTCTGTTGCTTGTCATGAGCTCAAAATTCCATAACCCGGCGGCTGGTTTATTTTTCTTGCACAATCCATCCATCAGAGTGCAATATGCAACAGAGTCAGCAACTACATCTTGCTTAAACATTTTAAAGAACAAAGTCACTGCCTCATCCAATTCTCCCTTTGCGGCTAATGGTTTCAGCAGCAAAGTGTGGGTAACCACATCAGGAATTACATTGTTGATTGCCATCAGAATATACACCTTCATAGCATCTCTTAGTTGGTTCAACCTAAAATAACCCTCTATTAGGGCATTAAAAGTATATGCAGTGGGCTGCCCGCCCGTTTGCACAAATATGGTAGAAGAACCTAAGAGCATTATCCACCTGCGCTTGTTTGCTAAGTCTATCACGCTAAAAAATATATATATATATTTTATGATAAAAAATTAACGATAAATATATTTTTATTATTATTAATAATTAACATATATAATTTAGTAATAAATATATAATTTTATCACTAAAATTTTAAAATTAAATAAGCACCAATTTATAAAAAAGTAAAATAATTAATAATTAATAAAAATAATAAAAATATATTATCACTAATTATAAAAAGTATATCCTAATACTTAAAATTTTTTAAAAAATTTATAAATTATTTATTAATTTATTATTTTAAAAACTTCTCCTTACCAAATCGCTCGCACCCCCTCGCACCTCTCTCTTTCACGCTTCTTCCTCCAGCGCCCTAAATCAACTGCGTGATTCTCTTCCATCCTCTTCGCAATCGACAAATTTCTCCCTTTCTCTAGCATGCAATCAGCCATTTAGCTTTGCAAACGACGAATCACTTACCAAATCGATGTTTACTATCTCACTGGAGACGGCAATGGGGAGAGAGGGAGGGGTGAGGGGCGGAGTACTACCGGCACTTCTGGTGTTGCTTGGGGCTCTCGCAACTGCGTCGCTTGGCGCCACTGTGACATACGATCATCGAGCATTGGTGATTGATGGTAAGCGGCGAGTCTTGATTTCTGGTTCCATTCATTATCCTCGCAGCATTCCTGAGGTCTCTCTCTCTCTCTCTCTCTCTAACTTTCTCTTCATCCTTTTGCCCTGCTCTTGTTGGCAAAATTTTGGTTAAATTTTGATCCGCATTTAATCTCTCTTTGCAGATGTGGCCGGACCTTATTCAGAAATCGAAAGAAAGAGGTTTAGATGTAATCGAGACTTACGTTTAATGAAATCTACATGAACCATTTCGAGGCTAGGTTACTGAGTTCTGCCTTCCTTTCACTTCCTTGTTCAAATGTCAATTCGATTATTCAGCTTATTCTATCTTTACCTTCTCGTATGCTTTAACTTAATCATGAGATTGTATATATTTGATGAAGTGTTTGAGTTACCTATCACTAATACTACTATTAAATTCATTTTTCATGTGTAGTATGATATTTCGGGTAGAAAAAAATTGGTTCAATTCATTCAGTTAGTGTTTGCTTCAAAACAGAGCAACTCCTCCAAAAATGGAAAAAAAAATCAGAAAATGAAAAACATCTCAAGCTTCACACTTGAAGATAGAAAGCAGAGAACAAGGTAAACTAAAAGTATCATTTTATTAATCTGCACTGAGGCACACCTCAAAAGATCCAACAAAAATCCCAATTTATAGAAAAACATCTCACTGAAAAACAACATCCAAGTAAATGCACGCATGCACTTCAAATGCATGCCTGCTTAGAGCCACAGTAATTTCATTAGGTTTAAATTCAATTGCACGCCTGCTTAGAGCCACCTAAAGAATATTCACTAGGCAATTAAGATTTGTGAAGAAGCAATGGTGGCAACTAATCCAACTTATACTTCTCTTGGTACAAATTTAGCGGTAAATTCCATTGAATGTTTTCAGAAGTAGTTTTTATGAGATTCTGTTTATTTGGTACTTTAATTAAAAAAAAATTCTGAGGCACATCTCTTTCTTATTTGTAGGAATGTCAAAATGCCATTTCTTTTGACTAACAAGTCACATGTACTTGCAAATAGATAGATTTTCAATCAAGCGAGTTGCAAGCCACCTGTGACCCGAACAAGGAAGAACAAAGAAGAAAAGAAAGGAGAAGGTAGAAATAAGGTATTTAACATTTATATTGAGGATGCCTTCTTGGCTATCGGGTTCTCCTTGTCCATTTTTTGAATTGCAATTTAGTAAATAAAATTGGAATAAAACGGTAAATTTGTTCCATTATGATTTATAAGTTATACATTTAAATTATAAAATATATATATATTTTTTGTTTATAATTTGGAGATTATAAATTCAAATCATGCAAATAATTTCTCATTCTAAGCTTGAAGAAGCGGAGTATGTCTTGATCGTCCCCGAACTTTGCATTGTTAGAAAGTCAGCGGTGTCAAGCTCACCTATTTCTCTCCGAAGCCGAGTTATTCTCCTGCTTGATGGAAGAGCTATGATAGCAAGATTACGAAGGGGTACCAATATACATTAGAATATAAATGGAAATGGAACTTGTTGGGCGGCAGATGTTCCACATCGGTTGAGTAGAGAGATAACCCGCAACTTATAAGCAAGGTTAGATACCTCTCCTCCCAACACTGATATCATTTCAAGGACAAAAATATTCTCCCTTAAGTAGTCTTTGATAGGACAATGTACGCCTAACGTGGACATACCTTGGGCATGGGGCATAACTACACCTGGGTCATGGTGCCTTTTCTGAAGTTAGTTCTTACTTAATAAAAAAATAAAATGGGGGAAATCAGTGGAAACTATTATTTTTCATGAAAATAATCTTTCTGATGAAAAATGTTTTCTCAGAATGTATTAGAATTTATTCATAAAAAAATTATTTTTATCTGTCCTGTTATTCGTCAAAACATCTCTGGTTTTTATTGTGTCGAGAATTGATTAGAGATCAGGTTCAGCTCTTTCCGTAATAAATGAACCCTGATATTGCTGTAAAGAGTTTTCTGATTAATATCCAGCATTGCATATGTAGTTTTGAACATTTGAATGTTCAAAGTGTTTGTTTTGTAATTCAACTTTGGTAAGATGTCTTGTAATGTATTTTGTCAATGTTTCTATCCATATCCAATTAGCCTTTTTATTTTATTTGATTTTGTTTGGGGAAGATTTGTAAACATACAAATTGCAAATTTGTGTGCCTAGGCAGGGGACACTACCACAAATTTTGGATTCCTCCCTTTTTGAAATAAATTTGAGCATTCAAGGGAAGTCATTGAAACCACCTCATAGCATTCTGGCGTTATTTACATACCTTATATAATATTGACGAATCTGGATATATTTTATACTATGAGAATAGAATGAAAAATTTTACCCTCAACAGTTATAATAGTCTAACAAAGGGGAGCTTTGAAGAAGAAATCATGGTTGGTCTATGCCTCTGTGAACTCTATGTTATACACCACATTTCATAAGATACAGATTTCTTTTTGACCTTGTTTATGTTTAGGCGGTGGCTGCCAAATTAAACATATCTTATACTGATGCTTTGAATATTTCTACTTGTGATGCACTTTATTTTTTATTACTGCTAGGTATTTTATGTGTATAGTTCATTTTCTTACATTCCATGTGGTGCCTTGTAGGAAAAAGGTTCGAATGAGATTGTATTCAAGGCAATGGGTAGAGCAATCAACAAAACGGTGATGATAGTGGAATTAAGGCTCCATCTTTGTGCTGCTTTGAAAGAATGTTCCTCATATTTCTGATGCAGTGAAGGATTGCTGGTCTTCATCAGATCACATCAATTGGATCAACTGACATCACTGACACATGGGAGCCTTTAGAGGAAGGCCTCCTTCCATATATTTAACCTCTGTTTCCAGCAAGAAAAATTTTCATATCCTATAATTTGATTGTATCCATTTGTTTCTGTATAAGTTATGCTGTTTGTAGAATGACATTAATGTTTTCTCTTTTGGATCTGTACTTGTCCATAAGGAAATACCTTGTTATGACTCCTTCAAAATTTCTTGTTTCAGTTTGGAAACCACAAGGCATGTTTGTGTAAGTATTTGCTTCCTGCAAATATAGTCAAGGTTGTATTTCTGCTTCCATCTTCTCTGGCATTCCTTGAGAATGACTGCAGCGTGTTGATGATGTACTTGGCCTTCCTGATCAGCCATTGGGAAGCTGATGTTCAGTTCTTTTTGTTTTATTAGTTGGTGAGTTATTTGCACATGTTCGGGAGAGGCAGCACTAGGCTGATTATAAGATTGTGAAGGTGATGGGGTAATATTTCTTCTTTCCATTCTATTTTTGGAAGAAGAAAATGATTTTATGTTTGCTGATTCTGTTTTCTCCACTGTCCACCATAATTCTTTTGTCTCAGCATGTCATAGATGTGAAATTACCCAGTTTTACACACAATTAATTGAGTTTTGGCTTCTGGAAGATGCATTCTGATGGTGTTCCTGAACTTAATGCCCCCTCCTTTTTGTTTGTTTTGACAAAGTTTATGTTGTTTGCCCTTTTGTTATATCCAAAAGTATCCTTGATGTTTCATCCTGTTGCATTAATTGGTCCTAATTCTAAAATTAAATGGAGAAGCAAGGACATAAGATTTCATTTTTGGCGTTTATTCTAAATTACATTCTAAAAATAGCACTCTCTGAAACTCTATTTAAAATTATTTTTTCTTTATTTACAAAGCCATGGTAATCTATTTTAGTGTGAAAGGTCATGGTACCGTATGAACTTATGGAATATTAGGGTCAACTTTGTCTTTTTCTTCATAGTTTTCTTTTCCATTTCACTTTTACATATTCATACTTTTCCTAGGAAATATGTTTAATTATTTTTATTAGACATGTGCACATTTCATTAAAGCAATGTTTATAATTAGTTAGTAAAGCATCAATCATTTAACATATATTAGAGTTGTTAATCAAACAAATTTATTTGGGGCTCAGCTTGAAATTAAACAATGTTTATAAGTAGTTAGTAAAGCATCAATAATTCAACATCTATTAGAGTTGATAGTGAAACAAATTTATTTGGGGCCTGGCTTGAAATTATTTGTTGAGATGTTTGTGCCAAACCAATAATATTAACAAGCTATTTGGTCTATTCTATGAGCTTGTTTCAAGTGAGGGGCAAATTTTGACCAAGGCATTAGTTTGTATATTCATTTGCAATAAATTAATTGCTTGAACTCTATTTGTAATAGTTAAAAATAATTTTTGAAAAACAATGCATACCTTTTACAAGCGTACTGCGTAATGAATATGGCTTTTAGTGAAAATCTCTTATATAAAATTAGATATGTCTACACATTTCTTGTTGTGCCGTATATTGCTTAGTAACGATTATTTTTAACTCTATTAGAAACGTTGGCTAAGCTTATCCAAACTTGACTCATTAAACTAATGGGTCATGCAAGAATTTTTTTAAGCTTATCAAACAAAGAGTCAAGTCTAAGCTATTAATTACATTCATTACAATTGTCAAATAAAGAGTTGATTTGTAATAGCTCTATTCATTTATGACATTTGCCTATGACATTTAATTGTCGATCAATCACTTGTGGCTAGTAATGACACGATTTTTAATAACTATAATCCTTCAAATCAACATGACATAATTAGTTAAATTTTGTAATTAATTTATTGTGCACGAATATAAATTTTTGTAAAAATATTACTTGTAAGGATTTGATAACTTATATAAATTTGTTAGATGACTTTAACCGAAAGAAAATAAAATATTACAAGCCTAATTAATTACGGAACTAAGTAAAAAATTTATTGTCCACAAAATAATATGTCCACAAGCATAAATTCTCTTAAGATTAGTGAATAAGATATATTTAGAAAAATACAATAACATTTTCATTGTGGCTTGTAGAAAATTCTGGAAAATATATTTTTGATGGAACCTGAGTTTTTCAACATTCAGTTTGAAGTTGGAAAATTAGAAAATTGTGTATTTTTTTTTTCAAATGGAAAACAAACAGATTTGAATATCCTTATAAACTAATCAGTTTAACTGAATTTTTTCAAAAAACAACCTCAATTTTGCACAACTGAATAGGCCGTCATTTTTTCGAGGTCGAAATCCACATGGGGAATTTAGTTGCTTTCATGGCTTGGATACCTACAATGAAACTAAATATGGGCCTTTGTCTGTAGTTGCATTTTGGTTGGCACATGTTTTCCCAGATGATGCAATCTTTCATCCATTACAAAGGGGTGAATGGAATTCGGTAGGCGCCTAAATTTTTTCTGTGATAGAGTTCCTTTCATGAATATATAAACTTCTTTCTTCGAGCTGGCTCTGAAATGAAGAGCTTGTCGTTGGGTGGAGAGAGAATCAACTGTGTTCACTTTCCACCTTTGTGGTAGGTGAGTGAATGCTAGGATTAATTTTAGATCAAACCATCAATACAATTTCCCTTGGCATATCCAGGGACATAAATACAAGATGCTCTATGGAGCTTACATAGGGTGCATTATCAACCATTCAAAACAATAGAAAGAATATCTATACTTTGTTTCATAGTTATCATATCATACACAAGAAAACTCATTTCTCTTACGACTTTCTATCTGTTGCTCATCTCAAATGGACAGATTCGAATCAGGACCAGAGTCTTAATCTCCTGAATTTTCTGCCCTTTGGGCAATAGTCTTTACTTTGTTGTCTCTAATTTTGTTGCAAACCCAATTCAACTTCACAAGCCATGGCTTTTTGGCAATTGAAACCAAGCGGAAGCAAGATACTGATAAGTATTTTGCAATTAATTTGCTTTTTTTATAGACTTTGTTTTTATTTAATTTCTATTGGTGGAGACAATCTCCTGGTGATCCCACAAATGCTTTCGTATATGTGTGATGTTCAGTGGTATTGATTGGCTACAAGAAAACATTCTAGTCGGGGACAAGCTCTGTGTTCTTGTTGGAGAGAGGGAGTGTTAAGGTTTCTTCATCAACTAATGAATGCCTTATGATGACTCTTTTTCTGGAACTATTTAACTCCTTCCAGGTTTTGAATCACACAACAAAATTTTTGCTGGTTAATTTAGCACGAGAAACACTAAAGGGCTTGCTGGCTCATTGGTTGGCAAAAAGAAAACAAAGATTAGGATCCCAGTCCTCCGCTAACGGGATATACAATCAATGAAGGATATCTCTGCAAGGACTGTGATTCATTCAAGAATTGAGGTTGATGGCAGTTCTGAAAATGACTCTGCAGTCTATCCTCCATTTGAATTTTTAGACAGTTTCTCCTCCTTCCATAATTACAGAGGTTCTCACGGGGTCCATGGAGGAAAAAGATAACTGATATGGATGGAATTGAAGAAAAGGACTTCCCTTGGTAGGGTTCTGGATTGTGTGTTGAATAATTGCCTACCTCCCAGAGAATACCAAGTAACTTTTTACCCTTTTATGTTGTTTTTGTTTATGGGGTCTTATTTGCCATACAACGTCATATATGATCTTTGTTGCATGCTGTCTGCTTGAGATATATTTCCTCTGATATTGGATGTTTGAAGAAATGAAAATCTGGGAATGCAATTGGCATGATTTCCATTAAGATGTGGTTGGCAGTCACAGACATTTACTTGTTTGTTTCCCCCCTTAGTTTTGCTGTTGAATTGCAGTCTGACGTGGTAAATTGTTGTTTCATAATCCCTACATGATTCTTTCGTAGCGTGATTCTACAAGGGAACTGAAAGCACTTGCTTATGTTTATGCATTTAGATTTGGGTATAGTAATTGATGGGACAGGATGGGATAGGACCTTATATGTGTAGCTGGAGCCTCTAGTTCCTTTCAATTCCCAATCCAAAGCTTTAACTCATTTCATGTCAGCTATTGTTTTCTTTCCACTTGCCCCCACCAGCAAAAAAGAACCGATGATAAAGAACTGAGGCAAAGGAGATGGGGATGAGAGGGAGGCTGAAGTATGCAGAATGTTACTATCAGTTTGTCCTTTCAATTTGGAAGTAGCTTCTGCTTTTTGTTAATAGATGCATTTTTCATCCCCCCCTCGTTTTAAGGATGTGAACCAGTTGTGTTCATGGAAGTGTACACATCCACTTTGTAATTAACCTCTGCTGATTTTGACTTTCACATGATTAAATCTTCTCTCAAATAATGGTAGGTGCAGCTTTTATCTACGTCCATGCGAAGGTTCTTCTGTCCAGATCCTTACTCAAGGGAAGTTGAGTGCACCTCGGATACTGAGAATACACAAAGTAAGTTCCCTCTCCACTGTATTTGGGATTAAGCATGCTAGTCCAGAAAAATGCAAATATTTACTTAATGATTTGCAGATAAGGACATACTAAAAGTGGAAATTCTGTCCAAAATGATGCCATGCAATTGTAATGATTCTCTGATAGACTTTATTAATGGTGTCTGGGCTTATATATTTACTTTTTTTTCACGTGGTGGATAAATTTGGGTTTACCATATCTAAGGGCACATTTGATATGGGTGAAAAAAAATAAAATGGAAAGTTTCTTTGGTAACCCTTTTACTAGTTACCTTTAATAATTAATATTTTTAGGCTTGAGTTGAGCTTGCTAATGATCAGTCTTTTGCTGTCTTATGATTCAGATTTATTTATCATGCAGTGTTATGATTCAGATTTATTTATCAAGTACCATTGGCCTGGGCAAGTGGTTGTCCCAGACTTGGCTAATGGTCAATGTTTGGCTTCTATCTTGACCCTGCTTGTTGAATCTGCAAGCATGTACAAATGTCTCCAGATAGGAAGGGGAATTTACCAAATATACATAAGGAATATTAACTGTTTTTTGCTTTTTGTTCGCACAGGTGGTTTACTATGTCATAGAGATGATTTCATTAACTAGTATCGCCTGTCATTGATGTTCCTGCTTTTGTAATTTGTAGGTTGTTAACTATGTCTTGGAAAAGATGGTACTTGAAAAACCATTAGAGAATGTTGCTGCGGATGGAGCATTTTCTCCTGCCTTAGTTGGAGTTGCGTTACAAAATTCAACCACTGGGGGAGATGCATCTCTACGCCCTGGATTGAGAACTTGGCAGCGGCTAAGGCCTTCTATTGAGATATTATGCAATAATCAGGCAAGTAAATATGAGACTAGGATCTTCTTTTGAAAAGAAGAGGGCATAAGACAGACTGGTTTATGAAAAATTGTCGGTTTTTGGGTTGGTTTATGAAATGGTTAAAAAATATCATCCTCAAACACTTTGTTGAGGAGCAGTAGTTTTTGCTGTAAAAAAATGAATTTTGCTTCAACGAAGATAACTTGTGTACATGTCTTTTTTAGTCTGTTCCATGCAAAATTGCTACTACAGAGTAGAAAAATCAAATCTAAATGTATTCTATTCTTGCCCATCATCCAGTACCTTCCATTGTGTACTTTAATTCTTGATGGTGAAGTGGTCAGAGTGTTGGCATGAGTTCACTTGGATGTTTCATAGGAGAAATGACATGGTTTCCGACTTACTGCAAGAGTTTTGGATCTTTACTAATTTTGCAAGCTAATTAGCCCAGAGCCATTGGCATCTCTTGCATAAGTTGCTTGTGGGTCACTTCTTTTTCTTTCCAAGACTTGAGAAAAAGGGTGTGTAAGGTTTAGATTGTTGAATCTCTGGGCCCAGTGCACAAAGTTTTTATATTGTGGGGTCTAGGGAGGATTAGATGTATTAAATCTTATTTTTGTACTTCAAAAAGACCGCTTTCAAGGTTTGAACTATTGATTTCCTGATAATAATGGAGCAACCTCATAATATTGGTTATTATGGATTTGTAATTACCTGCAAAATGTTCTGGTACAGCATACATTCGTGCTGGTGTTGACTGGTCAGTTAGGAGGGAGGGATAAGGAATTCAGATTCAATTTAGACTGGAGGATCTAAGCTAACTGCTTTGGCTCTCTCCAGGTTTTATCCCCAGACATGAGCTTGGCTACAGTGGGGGCTTATATATGGAAGAAACCGGAAGACCTTGTTCTTAATTATCGTGTTGTACAAAGCCGATGATTCCATCGAACAGGAAGAAGGTGGGTTTAATTTGAGAGCACTTTGCTTGCAGCTAATGTTTATATCTTGCAGCTTGGATGAAAATGGTTCATTTCTGGCATGCTATTGTTTTTACGGGCCTTGACAATTTGTTAAGTTTTCTGGCAGGTTATTTAGATATGAAACTTTAATTAAAGCCATTGGAGAAGCGTTGCCTGTCTCAAAATGGCCTGTCTAATCTATTCAAGAATGGGATATCGAGCTTAAAAGTTTCCTGAATATGAACTGCATTTTGTTGGCATGCATACATGTCATTTGATATTGCACAGTATCCATTAATCTATTATTGTGTAAATCCGTTGTAGGGGTTCACTCCATTGCTTCTAATTAGGTTTGTGTTGAAACTTGAAACAGGAAACTTGAAACAATAGTATTAGGTCAGGTCTGATGAAGACTGCATATATCAACTACCGTTAAAGGAGTTAGTAGCAATTCGGATTCTTATGATATCTTGTGCTCGCAGGCTTTGAATTTTCAGGCCTATGAATGGACATGTAATTTGGATACTCGAGCATAGTTGGGAAGCTGCTTCTCTTGGTGGGCGCCATCTTTCAGCATAAATCTTTGAAGGATTTGGCAGCTGAAATTTGCAGCATTCTCAGAATCCGCAGAGAAGTTCCTGGACAGTATTTCATGGACAGAAAAAAGCAGCATTGCGGAGTTTTCAAGGATCCTCGGATTTGACATACGAGCTTTTGTGGATAGTGCACAACTTAAAAGTTGGTTTTCTCTGCCAAAAATAAAATAAAATAAAATAAAAAATAGATCTCGTGAGAGAATTGACTCAAAAAGACCGAGATTGTGGTGGTAGGCTTATGTTGTTGGAAAGAGGTGTGTAGATTTCTAGCTGTGAGGAAAGTAGAAAACACCTCTAGCTTCGAGACACATAATTTTCCCCTCTTGGGAATAAGCAGGGTGGATATATATGTCTGCATAGTCATCTGGTAAATATATTAATTTTATCGACCTTTCTTTTTACCCTTTATTGTATTTGGTTTGGGATTTGACTTTACTTTTGGTCATTTATCTTGTTAGAAAGCATTTGCCACCAAACAATTTTAAGGTGGTGTGTTCTCAATCTTTTCTGCTGCTGGGTTTCATGAAGCCAAGTTTACATTTTGAGAAATGTTTTTAGGGATATTTAATTGACACTATTGGAAATTTCTTGAGCATAATATATTATTAATTAATTTATTTTTATGTGAACTGATTAATATTATTGAATAAATGAGACATTATATTAATAAAGATGTGCTTTCTTTTTAATTGACTGAGCAGAGTGCCTGCATCATGGAAAAAAATGAGCCTCCATTACATGAGGAGTGTAATGTAAGGAGCTCCTTTTTTTTTTTTTTTTTTCATTTTTCTACTTTTGATGAGGTGTAGATAATATCAAATGACAGTAATGCTCTAATTGAAAAAATTACCCACCCAGAACCTTTGTGAGGACAAGGGGAAATAGGATGAGAAATATTTTAGAGATATTTTTAGTCACTTTTGAAATATTGTAAGGTGGCATAACGTTTATTTGTTTATTTATTCTGATATGTTTTTATTAGTATTGATAGATGGATAAAATATTTTATTATTAATAATGTGGTTAAAAAGTATTTTTGAATGAAATTTATGCTCATGTATTAAACACTGCATTCTCTCTTTTAAATGCTGGTGTAACATGGCAGGTATTCATTCTTGGCAGCACGGTCAACAAAAATAATATGAGACCAAGTGGTTGAAAATGTGGTTTGATTTTTTGTTGAACGTTAGGATTTATTTATTTGATATATAATTTTTGTAGGATAGACTGAAAAATTAAAATTTGACCTAAATTTAAAAAATGTGGCAAACACTAATCCTTATAAAAAGGTAATGGCAAAGTTCAAATTTAATGGTAGCATGCGATTGATATAACTTACATTTGAAGAGTTAACATCTAGATTATATATATGCAGTTAAATTGAGGCAGATTGTGTAATGTATTTCCTATTATATTTTGAATCATTCACTCATGAGTTTTATACTCAATAGTTTTGTAATTGAATCATTTGCTTAATTTTGGTGAGTGGATTTATTAGAGCAAAGTATTTGAAAGAACCAGGAGATCGCTGTGTAATATATGCATGAAGAGACACCCATGCATGTGTACTAGAAGCAGGTGCACTTGAGGGGAAATTTGTGTGCCGATTCCACTGGATGTGTAAAGACAATTTTTGCCAATGACTTTGAACATCAAAGCTGACATTTAAATGCTAGCAATAATATAAAAATCTTGATACAATTTTTAACAAATTTGGAAGATTTTAATAAGAAAGAGAGCCGCATGAAGAAATGGAAGAGAAGATAGAAGAAGGGGAAGATTTTGATAGCCCATTGAGATATGTTTTAATTTTCATTATTTATGAAGTTTGGATATATTATTTTGATCGTAATTGTAAGATTATATGGCCAAATAGGAGGATAGGGTGCATCACAACTGCTATGACTCTCATATGCCCGTTGGATTGAGACTCAGGAGGTAAAATTTAATATTAAAAATACTATATTTTGTGATATTATTTTTTATCATATTAATATTTAAATCTTTTAACATTTTATTTTTAAAAAAATTCAATAAACATACTTATATAGTATATTATTTTACTATATTAAATATCAATTATTATATCGCAAATAATCCAATAATTAAAGTTCATGTTATAGTGCTACACCTCGTAGCCCCTTAAGTATGTCAAACAGAGCCATCTAATTGTGGGAGAAGAAATGTAATATTTCGGATTCCGATTGGATTATTTTAATGTTAATTATTATTTTTGGTAATTTCGGACGTGATGAAAATAAATTAAAATATTCTAAAATTTTGAGGAATGATCGAGATTTTGGGACGGTGCCCGAGGTGCGCCTATGCTATTGTTCGGAATCCGACTTGAAATTTAAAATTTAAGATTATATATAATAATAATAATAATAAAGAAAAAAAAGAAAGAATAAAAAAAAAAGGAGAATGGGAGTCGGGGAGAGAGAGAGAAGAGGAGAGAGAGGCGGCTAGGGTTCGTGCGGCGCAAAGAAGGAGGAGAAAGGAGGAAGCAGCAGTAGCGACGCAGGAAATCGGTGGAGAATCGGCGGCGTGCGGTGGTTGTGGGGAGGTTGCGATTGTCGTGGGTGAGGCCGCGACGGTTGTGGATTGAGGCGGCGGCGCTGGGTGAGGAAATTGGTGCCAGAAGAGTCGACGGCGGCCGTTTGGGGTGGTAGCGGCGACATCGGTGGTCGCATTTCTGCATGTTTGTATTTCTGTATGTGTTGCGTGGAGGACGATTTGAGATACGTGGTTTGGCCCACGGATGGACGATAGGAATGTCTCGTACGTACTGATGTGTTAAACCTGAAACGTGTTTTGATTTATGTTTTAGTTCTGACGGTCTTCTCTTGATTTCTGCATTATGAGTTTTAGATCCGGACGACGGTATGTATCCCACGTGGATGTGGTGATGGTCGCGATTATGTAATGTGACTTCGAATCATATGATATAATATCATCTACGAGATTTTACCGGATCGTGATTTATATGATTTTGTCCTAGAGGGACGAGTTAATGCGGATGACGATTTAATACGAGACATCTCCTCGGTTTTCAGGGATTTCACGGACATTGTATTTTATTTTACGTAATTGTTATGCGATATCCCTACTTCTGATTTATGTGTATCGTTTTATATAATTGTTGATACTTGCTGAGCTCTAGGCTCATGTTTTCATATTTTATCCCTTCAGACCAGTGGTTTGGATACGCTTATAGAGCTCAGATGCTGTCTGATGCGGCAGATCCTTATCGGTGAGTCGAGATATTCATATTCGTTATATTTCTAATCTCGAGGATACATTATGGTTTTGTCTATGGTTGGATGAGGGCCTTGATCCATTTATAGAATATGTTTGAAGTTATCGCGTTATGTTAATGAGTTGTTATAATGTGGAATACTTTCCTACCGATATTTGAATAGCAGATCGTATATTATTTATCCGGATTTATATCCGATGAGATCTTGTGTGGGGTTTATCATATTGGGTCCTGTATGTATTCGGATTGTCACGCCCGGATTGGGTTATTATGGTTAATAGAATATATATATTGTTGATTTTATTTTGACTGCAATATTGTATTGTGTTCTGATAGTGATAGTGGTACAATGTCCCACATTGGATTGGGGAGGAGGGAAGCGTCCTTATAAGGTGTGGACACCTCCCCCTTGCAGACGCGTTTTGGGAGCGGTGGACTCCGTCTGCAGGGACAAAACCGGTGAGGCAGAGGTCGGGACGCCGTGGAAGTTCTTCCTGGCCTCGGCAGACAAGGCCGGAGACGTCGCGAAGTTCTCCTGTGTCAAAGTGGGCAATATCTACATGCGGAGTGCACGGGACGTTACAAATGGTATCGAGCGGGATCGGGTTCAATGTGCCAACGAGGACGCCTGGCCTCAAGGGGGTGGACCTGCAATGTCCTACATTAGGTTGGGGAGGGAAACGGCGTCATATAGGCGTGTACACCTCCCCCACTGTAGACGCCAGCGTTTGGGGCGGTGGACTCCGTCATCGCCGAAACAAAACCATGAGTTTGTAGGGCTGGGGACGCGTGAAGTTCTCCTGTGCCTCGGCTTTGTAGGCGGAGACGCCGCGAAATTTTTTTCGTGTCAAAGCGACAATATCTACATGCTGCGCCGACGGCGTTAAGAAAGATATATATTCATGTATATATATGTATGTTGTATATATGAATATATATATTTATATATACTTAAGTCATCAATTTATTTATTTAATGTGCACCAAGTAAACATGCAACATATCTTCAAAAGCATCAAGCATAGGGTTCTTGCTGCCTCGTCTCCTCTCCCTCTCACTTCCTAAAACGCTAATCCCCAATCATCTTTCTCTCTCTTGCCTCTCGCTGTCGCTTCTTTCTGTGAATCTCACTCCTTCGGACGACAAACAACTGGTGAACCGTCGCCGCTACTCACTAGCAACCTTTCTCTCCCCGAATTTCACTTTTGGCTATGACGTTCAGCGAGGTCGAATAACAGATAATGAGGTTTTGTTATTATTTTGAATATATACTCCCTTTTTTTTCCACATGTACCTCATATGCTCTCTCTCACTTTTTCAAACCCTAATCCTTAATCCTCTCACTCTCTAAAACGTCTAGCCGTCGCCTCTCTCTGCGAATTGGGGTTTCGAGTTAAAGTAAATTTTTTGTGATTTTACTTGACGTCCATAAAATTAATCGAAGCAAGATCCTGCTTTTTCGCCCTGGCCCGTCAATTTCATCCGTAAAATTTTCATGATTTTGTATGTGTTTCTTCTTTTTAAATTATTTATGTGAACGGATCTGGTCATCCGTTAACCAACTTCCCAAATCAAATATTATGTTTTTTTAATTAGTTATTTGGATGGATCTGGACCGTCTATTAATGGAGGAGTAGAAACTAAGGTACTTTTATACTTTTATAAATCATTCACTTAATATTGAAAGACTGAAGGATTACATCAAAATAATTAGTGAAAAAGAAGTAGAGATACGTCAACATTATATGCGAAAGTTTGAGCTGAATAGCGATGAATTCACTATTAGATTGTAGGCCAACGAAGTGACAGCCTGCACTCTACACCACGGCACCTACCGATTTCTCAGACGCATCACCAATCAGCATGCGGGCTCCAGTCCCTAGGTGGCCAGAGACTAGCAACGGCTCTCGCATCCACGACCTTCTTCCTGCAAAGCCTACAAGACCCAACTCCCATGGACGGGAACGGGATCTTTTTTCCAATCTCTATCTTTTGGCTAATCTCTCTCCCGAAGGAAAACAAGTTTTCTCCTTCGCTCTCACTCTCTGAGGAATTGGATCCTCCTCTTCATGCAAGAGGCCCAACGATCCTTCTTTCAAGTAAAGCAATCATTCGAGCAGCATAGGACGATGACCCATCAGTGAGTAACCGTGCTGGCGGGCAGTCGAAACCTAGCATTCGCAAGCTGGCCGTTGATGTGGACAACACGAAGCAGATGCTCCGGGCATTATGCGCTTGGACAGGAGTGTAGTGGCAAGAACCGGCACACCCGACACGCCAGGCATCATCAGCCAACCAAGGGAAGCGCGGGGTGCATGTTCCCAGAGCAGAGATGACCAAGCCTAATGACACCGAATCCCAAGCGGCTTCCGGTAGCAGGGCCCATTGAACAGCAGTGAGTCTCTCGAGTGGGAAAGAGCCAGAGGATAGCTCAAAAAGGAGAAATCCTTGCAACTCCCACGGTGACAGGGGACTCCACGCCAGAGGGAGGGCTCGAGCAGTACACGGCCACCCCGTGCAGACAGCCGCCATGATCAGCACAACCCTGCCAAGGACACTAAGCTCCAAAACGTCATCAAGACAAAGCGGAACAACTCTAATCCTTGGATACAAGAGAAGCTGGAGCAGGTATGGAACCATGTGTTCGGAGAGAAGCGTGATCGACTGTCGCTCAACCTCCAAAGGTCACCCTTCTCCCCAAATATTAGCGATCGATCTCTCCCTCTCAGATTCAAGATACCAAAGCTCAACGCATATGATGGCAGTACTGACTCGATGGATCACCCGGGCTACTACAGCACCCATATGTCCTTGCGTGGGGCAAGCGAGGCCGTCATGTGTCACTGTTTCCCCTTAGCACTCAAAGGGGACGCTGTGCTGTGGTTCCAGGGCCTTTGGCCTAACTCCGTCTGATTTTTCGGAGAGCTGGCCAACAACTTTCTGAGCCAGTTTGCCTTCAACAAGAGGTAGGAGAAACAGTCTTGGCATCTCGTCCATCTCTGTTAGAAACCAAATCAAGTCAAGTGACACGACCTAGACTACCCTAAATCAGGTGAGTCTTCACTCACCTGTGAACGAAACCCTAGTCCAGCACCAAGCGGCCCATAGCAGTCGAATGATTTCGGCCCAGCGCTGAAGGACCCGAGTGGTCACGAAACCCTGGTCTAGCACTAGGCGGCCCATAGCGGTCGAATGATTTTAGCCCAGTGCCGAAGGACTCGAGCGGTCACAAAACCTTGGTCCAGCACTAGGCCGCCCATAGCGGTCGAATGATTTCGACCCAGTGCTGATGGACTTGAGTAGTCACGAAACCTTGGTCCAGTACCAGGCGGCCCATAGCGGTTGTATGATTTTCGCCTAGCGTCGACGGACCCTAGCAGTCATGAAACCCTGGTCCAACACCAGGCGGCCCATTGTGGTCGTATGTTTTGGGCCTAGTGCCGAAGGGCTCTGGCGGCCATCAAAACTTTAGGGGGCTTTAGAAGCATGCATGTGTCGACCTTTTTTTCAGAAATGAGCACCCTTAGTCTACGACGGTCGTGGATTAATAACATGCGCATAGAAGTGATCACGCCTCAATCAAGGTTGAGCACCAATGCAGTTACGTACCATGGCTTGCAAACCAAAATCCCGCTATTACTGCCTAAAAACCCAGCTAACCCATTATATTGTTCAGATGGGTGTGTGGCGACGTCCGACCCAGTGGACCGAGCACCCCACTAACGAGCAAGGTGCGTTGACATCCTTTGACAAAGGACGAGCACATCGCAAAAAGATCCCAGATTGGGCGTGTGGCGATGTTCAACCTAGTAGACCGAACACCCCATTAACAGGCAATGTACAACGACATCCTCTAACGGAGGATGAGTACAACATATAGCAACACATGCATGAAGGACTATAAAGCTACAGATGTACAATTTTTATTAAATTTCATTATCCATGAAGTTTCCTTTACAATGGAGAGGCTCAAACCGCCAAGTACATCTACACGTTAGAGTCTAAGGAGTTAGAGATATCAAACTTCGCCAGTTCCGAGCGTAGGAGTTCCAGGAGTCCCGTAATCCCAAGCGGAAGCCTGGCATCGCCACAGAAGCAATCCTCCGGCTGAGCTGGATGCCATCTTAGAATCTTCTCTCTAGAAGAGGACCTAGCTCCTCCGGCCTGATTCTCGCCCTCATCTCCATTTCTAGTCCCTCGTGAGTGTCGTACGATACCCTGAGCCTTTCCTAGGTTCGGTCGTGAGTGTCGTACGATACCCTGAGCCTTTCCTAGGTTCGGTCAAGATTTTCCTGAAGGGCAATGATCCTGTTTTGAGCCTCCATGTTGGCGTCAGCCAGTTGCGCCACTCTCGCTTTAGATTCAGCCTAAGTTCACTCAAAGTAAGCCCTAACGGCTCCTTGTGCCCTGGCTTCAATCTCCTCCACCGCTCTGACAACGGAGCACGTAGACTTTATGTGCTACTATACACAGAATATAAAAATAAAATTTTGGTTAACATAGTTAGTCGAAACTTTTTAATGGGAAACAATACTGGTCAACAAATTGACCAGTTGAAGCCATGAGATGCCCAGCATTGCTAAGAGAATCCAGACGGGCAACATGGATCGGTCATGTGGAGAGGACGGTCAACGGGTGTTGACCGACCTTGTGGAGAACGCGGACAGTAGAATGTAGGCCATCCACTAGGAAATCCAGAATGGTGCCAACTTAGAAGATTTTCTGAGGATACGTAATCTCAGACGGTTATGTAGCAACCGTTTTTATATAGGGTATATTCATATTGTTGGTAAGGATAGATCTTGTCGGTGGATATAAAATATTCCTCAGATTTGCTGTATATGGGCCTCGATATTAAAAGCAAGTAGATGGACTTGCTATTTTAGAGAGACAGGTGAGTGAGAGACTATGTGAAAAACAAAAAGAGGGAGAAAAACAGTGAAGTAAAAGTGAGAGCAATTGTGAGCAAAACCTAGTATGTTGACTGTGCTCTGTTCTTCGATTTTCTTTTCTCTATTGACTGTGTAATTAAAAAAAAATTATTCCCACCTTACATAGTAAAATTAGTTTCGTGGACTGATTATCCTGTGGTTTCTTCCTTGATTGATAAGAATTTTTTACGTAAAAATTCGTGTGTGTTCACTCTCTTCTTCCTCATTGCTTTACTGTGTTTATTTGTGGTGGTAGTCGGACGTCATCTACCCCAACAAGTGGTATCAGAGACAGGTTCAGAACTCTATCTAAATGGCGTCGTCATCGTCGAAGAATCTGTCGTTCAGCGTGGAGCAGTTCAATGGGTAGGGTAACTTCATCCTCTGACAAGAGAGGGTGAAAAATATTCTAACCAGAGAAGGGACAGTGAAGGCGCTAAAGAAGAAGGATGAAAAGCCTACAAATCTGACCGATAATGAATGATAAGATAAAAGAGACCTTACCAATTGTACCATCAAGCTATACTTGGCGGACAGCACTCTCCAAGAGGTTCTTAGCCTAACTGATCCGGCGGAGGTCTGGGAGAAGTTGGAGAGCCGATATAAGTTCAAATCCTTGACAACTGACTACATATAAAGAAACAGTTCTTTGATTTGCTGTTGTCAGAAGGTGACAGCTTTGATGAGTATTTGGATGAATTTAATCAGATCATGACGCAAATATTCGCCCTTGATGAAGAAATTAAGGAGGAGGATAAGGCGTTGGTACTGGTAGCCTCTCTGTCGGCCTCCTATGATCACATCTTCACAATATTACTGTTTGAGAAGGATACACTAAGGTTGGATGATGTTATTACTTCCTTACTCATGAATGAGTCAAGGCGGTACAATGGACCTCGCTATCCTCTCATTCTAAGGTACTTGTGACCGAATTCAGGGAAAGAAGTAGAGGTCGCAGCTAGAAATCAAGAGAGAAAGGCCGTAGCAAGTCACGGTCAAGGTATCAAAACCTTGAGTGCCATCACTGTGGCAAAAAGAGACACATCAAGAAGCACTATTTCAAGTGAAAGCGTAAAAATGTGAAAAAGGAGAAAGGAGAAAATGGACAAGATGAGGACAAGACCTCAGTCTCTGTGGTCACAAAAGGCAATTTCTTGTTGACATGTAAAGAGAACGTGGTAAGTCTGATGGACGAGGAGTCAGGTTTGGTGATTGATTCTGGTGCCTCCTTGTATGCCACGCCTAGAAGGGAATTGTTCATATCCTATACTCCAGGAGACTTTGGAGTGATAATGATGGACAATGAAGGAACATCCCAGATTATTGGTAAAGGTGACGTTGTACTAGTCACCAATAATAGGACGAAATTGATGTTAAAGGATGCTCGACATGTTCCTGACATCCGACTGAAAATCATTTCAATCGGTCGGCTGGATGATGAAGGTTATTGTAATACCTTCTACAAAGGTGAGTGAAAATTGACTAAATGATCTTTTGTTGTGGTAAGAGGGAAAAAGTGCTCCAACTATACATAATGAAGGCGTCTACAACGGCTGGAGATGTGAATGCTGCAATCAGTGAGGAGTCTAAGAACTTGTGGTATCGAAGGTTGAGCCACATGAGCAAACGTGGACTATCTGATTTGGCTAGGAATGGTCTTATTTCGGGAATTAAGAAGGACGGACTGAGGATGTGTCCTCACTACTTGGCTGGCAAGTAAAGAAGAGTCTCGTTTCATGGAGACTCGTTCGCTCCAAAGGCAGAATTGTTCGATCTTGTACACACAGATGTGTGTGGACCATTTAGAGAGAAGTCGTTTGGTGGAGCCCAATGCTTCATCTCTTTCATTGACGATTATTCTAGAAGACTATAGGTCTATCCACTGAAAACCAAGGACCAAGTCCTTGGTATATTTGAGCAGTTTCATGCACTCGTTGAGCGCCAGACGGGAAAAAAATTAAAGGTCGTCCGAAGTGACAACGGCGGTGAATTCATAGGGCCATTTGATACCTATTGCTGGTCATATGGTATTAGGCATCACAAAACACCACCAAAGTCGCCACCGTTAAACGGATTGACAGAGCTGATGAACCGCACACTTCTAGAAAGAGTACGGTGCATGCTTTCCAAAACTAAGCTTCCTGGACACTTCTGAGTCGAGGCATTAAAGACGGCGGCCTACATCATAAATATGTCGCCCAGTAAACCCTTGAAGGGTGAAATGCCAGAGAAGATATGGCCGAACAAGGAGCCATCTTATGATTATTTACGGGTGTTTAGATGTAAAGCATTCGTTCATGTCCCAAATGATGAAAGGACAAAGTTTGAGTTAAAAGATGATACAGTGCGTCTTTCTGGGATATGGGAAAGATGAGTGGGGTTACAAATTTTATATTCCAATTGGAAGAAAACTTGTCCGGTCAAGGGACATAACCTTTATTGAAGATGAAACGATCGAGCATATTGGTAGGAAGGCCAAGTGTGATGTAGACCAAACAGATAAAATAAGTGTCGAAGTTGTTTGTTCGGTATCCCTGGAAGACGAGGACAATAATCCTAAGAAAGTTGAGGATAATGAAGAGGCAATTACGGTACCTGATAAAGATCAGGATGAAGTCATCCCTCGACCGATCGAGGATTTGCCAATCAGGCGATCCTCACGAAATAGACGGTCATCCGTCCGTATGTCACCCAGTGAATATGTTATGTTCACTGATACTGGAGAACCCGAAACCTATGAAGAGGCTGTGGAGGATGAGAGTAAGGAGAAATGGTTAGAATCCATGAAGGATAAAATGGGTTCTCTTCATGAGAACTACACCTTTGATTTAGCCTAAATTTCCAAGGGGTAGAGGACTCTAAAGAATAAGTGGATCTTCCGATTAAAAAAAGATGAGAATACAATGAAGCCGAGGTATAAGGTGCGGCTAGTGGTGAAAGGCTTCCATCAACAAAATAGAGTCGATTTCGATAAGATTTTTACTCCGATAGTGAAGATGTCATCCATACGGGTTGTGATGGATTTGGCTATTACTTAGAACCTTGAGGTGGAGCAAATGAATATCCGGATGGCTTTTCTCTATGGTAAACTTAATGAAGAAATTTACATGGAACAGTTGGATGAGTTCAAGGTTAAAGGAAAGGATTAACTTGTCTGTCGTCTAAGAAAGACTCTGTACGGTTTGAAGTAAGTTTCTAGACGGTGGTACAAGAAATTCGAGTCGGTTATGACTAGTTAAGGTTACCGACAGACTACTTGTGATCATTGTGTATTTGTACAGAGGTTTTTCGATGATGATTTTATTACCCTTCTCTTATATGTGGATGATATACTGATTGTTGGACGCAACAGTGCTCGGATAAAGGAGTTGAAGGAGCAACTTGGGCGGTCTTTTGCTATGAAGGACCTGGGATCGGCGAGGCAAATTCTTGGTGTCAAAATTATCCGCGATCGAAAGGTAAAAAAATTATGGTTGTCTCAAGAAAGCTACATTGAGAAAGTGCTCCAACGATTTAACATGGACAAGTCAAAATCTGTGAGCACACCATTGGCAAACCATCACAGTTGAGCACTTGCCATGTCCATTCTCGGACGAAGAGAAGACATACATGAGAGGCGTTCCTTATTTCTCAGCCGTGGAAAGCCTGATGTATACCTTGGTATGCACCAAACCAGACATAGCACATGCTGTTGGCATAGTCAGCCGGTTTCTATCAAACCTAGGAAAGGAGCATTGGTCCGCGGTTAAGTGGATCATGAGATACATCTGAGAAATTTTCAAGAAGTACTGAGATGTAGGCTCGGGCGATGGCTTCGGCTTCCCGGAAGGACTGAGGGCACTGGTGCGACAGGTGCTTGAAAAAGTCCCCTATTGCCAACGTAGCAATGAAGGAGTAGAGTTTCAGCTCGTTGGAGAGTTGGGGGATCTGGCGTGCCTCAGTGATGAATCGGTTGAGAAATCGCTTTAGACAGTCGTCCGACCTCTGACGGAGGCGGACCAGGTGCCACGGCTGCCTCTCATCTCTCCGGCTGGAGGCGAACTAACTCAAGAAGCAGTCTGCTAGCTCATCAAATGAGCGAATGGAATTTGGCGGAAGGTCGTGGAACTAGAGCAGCGCGTCCCCCTTGAGGGTGACGGGAAAGCACAGGCATATTATGGCCTCGCTTGCTTCTTGTAGGGACAAATGGGTGCGGAAGCAGTTGAGATGGTCCATCGGGCCCTTGCTCCCGTCATACCCTTCCAGGACGGGCATCTTGAACTTGTGGGGTAGTGGCTGAGTCTGCAGGTCCATGGCGAATGGTGACTTTTGAAGGTCGGCAGAGGATCGTGCGGGTCTCTCCTTGTATAGGTGATCATACAGTACCTTGACCTTCTCCTCCATGAGCGAGTCAGATGCCCCTCTCCGTGTGCTAATAATGTTGCGGAGCTTTATGTGGTCCTGAGGGCGCGGCTGGACTTATCGTTTGTGGCGGCTTTCTGCGCAGAGGGCCCCTCACTATTAGAGTTTGCGGCGGTCAGCCTCCCTTGGTCGTGGGAGTTATGGGGGTTACACCGCTTAGGGCTCTCCCTCCGATTGTCCCGACGGGATGGCTTTCAGCTGCAGACTGGACACTACTGTCGAAGGCCGCCTGGCCCTGTCGTCGGGTTAGTCGAGATCTTCTTGAGGCTGCCTTGCGACACCTTCCTCGCACAGGAGGGCGCTGGGATCTTTGGAGCAGCCCCCATCCATGGGGTACCTGTCCGACTACAAAGTACCCGGAGTACTAGCTTTATGTCGCCCATGTCCACGGCCAAGCAGTGGACGTCGAGCTCTGGACGGGTGTCCGCGTGGCTTCCTATGGTGGGGTCTTCGCAGTGAGAGACGACATTTCTTGCTGGGGCATTGGCTTGTACCCTAGTATTCACCATTCTTTATGCTTTGGAATGAAGGTGAGAAGGAGACGCTAGGCTTCTTGTCTCGTTCCTACAGGCAGTGTTAATGTTGCGTCCCAAGTTTTTGGTTGCTGTACGGATTAGGAGCCTTCGGATTCCCAGCTGTTCTGAAGCGTTCGCAAAAGGGTCTGATCTCCGTCTCTGTTAACCTGATGCCTGCACAACACAATCAACGAACAAAATGTCAGAGGTCCGGCGAGATTTCTCCCACCAAGGCCACTCGACGCTCAAGTTAGTAAATTTTCGCAATAAACAGAAATGGGGCGCACGCTACGAGGTGCGCGGAAGTGTGCTGTAAATGCGTGTATGGTGCGTGTATATTTGTGTGGGAGAGTAATGAGCGGGTGGTGGGAGGCCTGGCTCCCTAGGTACACCGCTACAGGTGGCTTACTTCCCGTCGCCCGAATAGGCTGAGGAGTTTGGATTTGGAGGATAGCTTGTAAGCTTAAGGCTCGCCGCATTGAGTTAATTGTCCCTGATCCGATTTTTTGATCCCGTCTTCGTTGAAGAAGAGGGATTTTATAAGTCCCCTGATGAGGGGCTTTGGGCGTTAGAACTCCTGTTTCTAGGGTTCATCGGCCGCTGATAGCTGTCGACGATTGCCGGCATATCGGCTGTCGTTTAGCGGTGACAGGCAGACTACCAGGTGTTGTCAGCCACGCTTGGTCTCTCCCTTGAGCTAGGATTGGCGGGTCGTCTGTGGCAGCCTCCTGAATCGCAGCTGGCAGCATTGGCTGTTTCTCCGTTGGCTGGTTTCTCCTGCTCTTTTGCCGTTTCTCGGCAGCCGCATTAATGAGCTGCAGGAAGCGCCCGTTGGCTGCTAATTGTGGGTTGCCACATAGGCGTTTCGTGTCGTTGGGTTTACACGGCTCATTGGGCTCCTGTTTCGTGGGCTCGGCTCCTAATCTTCTTGGGCTGTAGTATTGGACCCAACAACATTATGTCCAGAATAAATAAAATGGTTGTATAAAAATGAATATATGTTAGAGAAAAATTCATGCAATATCTAAAATATATCAAAAATTAAATCAGACCAAGAATAGGAGTTACAGACACTTGTCTCGACCTTATAATTTGTAGATCAGAAAAATGGATGTTTCAAGGTACCGAACCACGCGCTTCTTCTCCCTGCATGTGCTGCCTGTGCGTTTCCGAGCCCCCTTCTCCCACTGTGCAGCTCGCGCGCACAGCGACGACTCACCATAGCCGTCGCCGATCACCGGCATGCTACTACTAGCCGCCGTCAACCACCCCTGCTTCCTCCGACACTGTTGCTCCTTCCACTGTCGTGCGTCAACCCGCGTAGCACGAGTTCCCTCTCTCTCACTTTGTATGTAACATCTCAAATATTTTTGAGTTTGTTATTTTATAAAAATAAATTGTCTAATTAATTTTAATAATTATTTTATCATTTTAGTAATTCTTTTGTATTTAAAAGTTGGTAATTGGGTTTAAATATGAACCCAGAGTATTTGAATCATTAAATTCGATTTAGATACTTGAGTCATTAATTTAAATTAATAGTTGAGCTTGGATATTTTGACAATTGAATTTAATTTAGTGTAATTAATATAGTTAATTGAGTTTGCTTAATTTTAGGTTTAATTAATCAAGTGAACCATCATATATTTAAATTATATAAATTTTAGTTTATTAAAATTTATTAATTTAAAATATAATTATGGAATTAAATTTAAAGATGTGTTAAAATATTAAAAATTAATATTAGAATTTTAAATGTTATTATAAAGATAATTAAATAAATAATTAATTAACATTTTAATTAGATATATAAATATATATATATATATATAATAATAAGTATACATATAATAATATTTATAATCTAATAATTTTTTATGATAATAAATTATAATATTTATAATAATAATAATAAATGTTTATAAATATTGATTAAGGTTAAAGAGAGCGAATGAAAATATTAAAGCATCTAGTCAAATTGGAGGTTACGGTACCTTAGTGTGGTTATACTTATCTGATATTGATTTTTGTATCATGATTATAATGAGGCATACTGATTATTGTAAATGGATACTTATAACCATATGACCATCGTAAGAAACGATATCAAGGATATTATTTGGCGAGATGTATTATCGATAGTATCGACATATTACGAGTACAACCTCTGGGATGACTGTAGGGGTAGTTGTATATTATGGATAACCTTGTTACACTTACCCGACCGTTGAGGACGTAAATACGCGGCCTTTGGTTCACGGTGATAGAATAAGGTCCAAGGAGATTCATTATAATATCACATCATTGTTGGAATCTACGAGTTATGTTTAGTAAAATTCATGTGTCGAATTTTATGATATTCGGATTTAGTTGAATCTATATTATTTATCGATGTTTGATATTCAGGTCTTTCACACTAACATTCGGACCAGGAAACCCCTGCATATCTCTTGATGTCGGATTTTGAAGGGTTTTTGCATGTTATTTGCAATATTGTTATATTTGTCATATAAGGGTTCGGGAAAACCTATCTTGCTTTTGGTTTGAGTCGTGTTTACGACGTGTTGTGGCTTCTCGGATATAATTAGATTATTATAGAAATGTTGGAATCATTATATCCGAGATATTTATTATTTATTAAGCGTTTTTTATTATTATCACTTATAGGGTTTTAGCTCACTATTATATTTTCTTTGCTCCAATTTGAGTTGATTACATAGTGCAGATCGTGGGATCCTACTTTTACTGTAGGACTTTTAGGTTGAGTGATTTGTGGAGACTGGATATTATTTCTCAGTGGATGACAAACTAGATATGCTATTGAAGAAAGTTGAGTAGTTTTCGTTCGGGTTGCGACCTGTGATCCTTAGTAGTTTTTATTTCGGGATAATTATATGATATATTGATAAATTTAATAGTAGTTTAATTTAATTGTATTGTCATTGTGAAATATTATGAATGATTTTAAGTGTTGAGGTTTATGCATGAGCGGGCCGAATTATATTTAATATTTTGGGTTTGGATCTTCATATCGTAGCTTGTATGCACGGCTACAGCCCACCACTGTCTATCGCCTATCACCGGCGTGCCACCACCGGCCGCCACCACTACAGAACCCGCTGACAACCACGTCGGCTTCAATGGCTTCTCACCGCTTCCACCGATTCACTTCTGGCCACCGTCAACCAAGCCCACGCGCTGACTTTGTCATCCCGACGCTGATGCCGCTGCTTCCTCCTCTTCCTCGCGCAGCACCTGAAAATAGCGTCCCGAAACCCTCTATCTTTCCCCGTGTTTCATTTTCTCTTTCTCCCTCCCTCTCTCTCTCTCTCTCTCTCTGTCTCTCTCTCTCTCCTCTTCTCTGCCCTGCCTCCTTTAGAACCGGGCGCCCAATTCCCCCTTTTAACATTTCTCCTCCCCAATATTGTAATTTATCCCGTAATCACACCCATCCCCTCTTATCTTGTCCTGTCACTGATTTTATCCCTTCTTTTCTCCTTTTTTTTTTTCATCCATATATATATATATATATATATATATATATATATATATATATATATATATATCCACCGGATATTTCCAAACACGCAACGAGCGCCATGCTAAAATTTTTGATATTTTTATTAAAATTTTATGATATTAAATTAATTTTTTGAAACGTCTAATTTATCTAAAATTTTAATAAATATTAAAATATTTTTAATGAGGTCTAGAATATTACACGATAAATAAAGATATTTATATTGGGTATATTACTGATCTCGAAAATGTGTTATGGTTATTGTTTATGGTCAGATGATAGTTATGATCATCGTATGAAAAATAATAGAGTTGTTATATATTTGGAGACATTCCTTGCGATATTTGAATGGCAAGCCATATATTTTGTTATCTGGATTTGTATCCGATAAGGTCTTGTGCGAGTTTTATTATATTGAGTCATGTATGTGTATCGATTGTTACGCTCTGGATGGATTTTTATGACTAATGAAACATATTATTTTAGATTTTATTTTTAATATGCGTATATTGTGTTCTTTGGTCGTGACATAATGAGTTGGACTATTTGAATTAATTGATTGAGTTCTGATACGTCTTTAGATTCGGATTGTGAGACAGATTAATAAACTATTCGATCTTTCCTAACTAGTCTGATTCCTGTTACTTCTAACCTGGATCCTATACAATATAACAAGCAAATAAGATGTTTGAGAATAGTGGGACTTACTTTTTAATATATCCTTCGACGTTAAATCAGTAATATTTCTATGATGTGAGAAAAATAAAGGATTAAAGGTATGTGAATTTATGCGAAAGGGGGAATAGGGGAGGGTTTAAGGGCTAGGTTTCGAAGGGATGCGTACGACAGGGTGTGGCTATTGATAGAGTGGATACTCGTAGGTTGAGTGGCTTGAGGGGTGGCGCACTCACAGGGGAGTTGCTGACTGCAAGTGTACTCATTGAAAAGTAGTTGAAGAGAAAGTAATTTGAGGTTTCAAGGATGCTTGATCGCTGAAGTTTTTTGGCTCCTTTTCGGGCCTTTTTGTTATAGAGATGAAAGGGTACTTATAGAGGAGCTGGTGTGCCCTCGTATAGGCCTTATGGCCGACGTAAGTAGCCCCAGGGACTGCTACTTGAGTTGTCTTGTTGAGTTGGCATGAGGCAATCATGGCAATCAAGGCTTCCTTTGAGGCGATGGAGAGCCATGGTTATTATTCGGGGCGATACAATGCACATGCAAGTATATTACCGGCATTGGAATGCTAGGATAGCTGTTGCGGCTGCATAGGCAGATTCTTCTCGCCTACACAAGCTGCACTGTAGGTCTATTGACGGCTAAGTAGGGAAGGCCATCGTGGTGCACTGCATGCTGCCCTGACTGCTTGGTACTGGTGGAATAGTTCCTAGTCAACTCGCGTGGACCGCTTGCACAACTACTTGGGCTTTTGTCTTGGCAGATCATATGATGGGTTGTTGCTATTTGGGCTTTTATTTCACCAACACCTAGCTTTCCAATAAACCGTCTGGAGCGCACGCTAGCTGGGCTGCATTCTGGACCAACCAAGGGTTTGCTGGGCTCATCAAGTTTAGATATTTGTGTCGTTGAATTGACTTTGGAGCAATTAATTGGCTATTAAATAATAAATTAATTGAGTAAACTATTATATATTTAAATTAGGTAAATTTTAATATGTTATGATATGTTAATAAAAATATATATAGACATATATTTACGAATAAATAATAATAATAATAATAATAATAATAATAAAGACAGTGAAAAGAAAGAAAATAAAATAAAAAAGGAATGAAGAAAAAGAATGAAAGAAGAAGAGAGGGAGGAGGTGTGGCAACTTGTTCTCAAATTGGAAATGAAATTAACCTTACGCGGCTTCATTCCTTTATTTGAAGTATTCAGTAGGCAAAAGATAATAGAAAAATCTAGAAGAACGAAGTGGAATAGCAAAGGACAAACTGCCACTGCTGTCATTGAAAGGAATTTATAAAATTTAAGCAAGTAAATCCTTTCATTTTCTTTGTTACTATTTGCTTGCATGTCTCGAGTTTAAAGGAAATCGGCTGAAGCTTTGGTTGATGGGAAAACGGGGCAAAACTAAGCTACGACTTGTTCCGATGAAAGGCCCAAAATTTTAATTATTTTACGTTGAATTGGGGCACAATGAATTTGTACAATTGAAGTTAGAAAAACGTTGTTTTACATTCGGAATTTTCGAAGCTTGAAATGTTACTGTATTGTTGCAAATTTTGGAGGGCAAGAGAAACAAAGCCTATGCTCTGTTTGGTGTCAGTATACCGTTACACACAGGTAATTTATTGCCAGTATACATGCATAAATGGATGTTTATATATGTATACATACATACATACAGGTTGTGCTGCCGTATGTGTATATATGTTATGTTATCCGCCTTCGAGAGTATGCGTAATTTACTCCAGTGTGTGTAGGTGTACGAAAGTATATAGTATGGTCTGTATATAGGTTGTATATAGGACGCATGTTATACGGCCGTTGGTATAAAATGAACATGGGTTTGTCTGAGTTCATGTATAGCAGTGAGTATGTGTGAGCATGAGCCGTGTGTAGGCGTGTATATGCATGTGAGATGTAAAAATATATCTAATATAATATATGCAGGTGCTCATATGTAAAAAAAAAAGGTGTAGGATGTAAAATATATGTCCTGTGTTTGGATATGTATATATATATACGTGTATAGGGATAGGCATGTGATGTGGGTGAATGTATATATGTGCTTATTCGTACAAGCGTGTATGTGGTATGCTCCAAGTGTATATATAAATGTGCGTATTTATACAGGGTGGGTGTATGTATTCATTAATTGAAAAATAGATGTATATGTATTTAAGTTATAAGTTGATTAAGAAAGAAATTTGTAGCAATTATTTTTTCAATTGGACCCTTGTGGAATTAGTTGGAATAGTCGGATAAGATTGTTGATCGTGTTGATTATTCGATAACGACAAAATTAAATGTATTTTGTGGCGCTAGAATTAAGAATTCATATACTAGGATAATCGGTGAAAATTGACTAAAATGTTAAAAGAGTCAGCTAAATATTCAAGACTTTCATTGTATTTTTTTCATTCCTATGATAAATAATTCTTTGTGTTGCCTTTAACCGTCTACGCATATTTTATTAGTATTCTATGAATATATAAAGAAGAGTATGTGAATACTTTATAATAATCGAGTGAATAGGAGTTCGTGAGATATAAGAGTAGTCTATACTTTTTAAATATTTATTTTATTTCAGAAGTCGAGATTATTAATGTTGAGAAGGGGCACTTATAGATAGTGATCATCATAAAGAATGATATCTGAAATATCATTAGTAATAGGTATCATAGTTGGTATAAGTATACTACGAATATGGTCCATGGGAGGGCTGTAATGATAGTAGAAATATTATGGATTTTCGATAATCTAGTGGTACTCACCCAATCATTAGGAGAGTAAATATATTGTCTTTGGTTCACTACGACAAAGTTAGGTTCATAGATATTATTATTATATCATACAGCAGATATTATTATATCCTGTTGAGTGTTGTCCTCATATTACATTCCTAATGTTCTATTATTCATATGACTTTTGGATTGTAGATATGATATGCTATTGAATATCAGATAATTGTTGTATATCGTATGTTATTGTTATTTTTATACATCTAACGTCATAATCCAAAATACTTCTTATATTTTTGTATTATTTATTTTATTTACCTGTTTGGTATTTGATTCAGTTTTGTATTTTCTTAACTCTAAAATGTAGAGATATCGTAGGTGCTTGTCAGGATTTGTGGGATCATCGTTGAGTATGAGGTAGAAGCGATTCTGGAGTTAGCGGCTTATGAGCGATAGTGAAAATTATTTCTTTTATTTTGAGTAATTTATTATCATAAATGTTATATTTATTGATATATTTATGAGCATCACTTATGGTATAAGAATTTTTAGTGATTTGATAATTTTAAGTTCATATAAATTGATGGATGTTTAAATTTATAATGAATATTTGATAATTTCGGATGATTTGCTATTTTTTGGTTAGACGATTCGATTCAGGTCCAAATACTCGATTTTGAATTGCTAAACAGCATGCAAATTTCATTTGACGACTCCCTTGCCTTGACCTAAGCTCATTATCTTCAAATGCTGACAACCATTGTCTATGACTAGTCATCAATATTCTTAACTACCATTGTAAAGTCACCAGTCAACTACACCTGAGCTACCGTGTTGGTTGCCTAACAGCTCAACCCAACGCGGCCCACTAATTGTCATTGCCTCAACCTCTATTAATGCCCCAAACCACATTGCCCATCATCAACGAGTGGTGCTAAGTTAAAAATTTTCGCATTAAAAACTAGTCAATATTGAATCCAAATAAATTTTTGACTATAAAATATCATTATCGTAAAAAACAATGACATAAATAGAAAAATATCTTTTTATAAACAATTTTTTTAAAATACATTGATTAGAAAAATTAAGAAAATCTTTTTAACATTTCCAAAATTTTGTCCATGTACACACAAAAAAAAAACATTGATTTGGGAAACTTTTTCCTTTGTCAAATGAAAACTTTAGGCACCAATTTTGATAATTGGATTCAAAATTGTGGCTTGAATTACTTAGTAAGTTATATGTGAGAAATTTTAATCGTAAAGTTTATTTTTCGGTGAATCTATAAAATATATTTGAAGACAAATTTTTTATAAAATTTGATAAAATTATAAAATAATCATTTGACTATTTTAGTGACGGTATAAGTACAATATTTCATAATATGGCTTAAAATTTGGGTTTGAATTACTTTGTAAGTCATATACGAAAAATTTTATTCATGAAGCTTATTTTTGGGTAAAATTATAAAATTTATTTGGAGATAAATTTTTTATAGTAAATTGATAAAATTATAGGCATATGGATTGTTTAAAAATGAGCAAATATATATTATTTGAACATAATGAGCAAATATATCTATTTGGAGATAAATTTTTTATAATAATTGATAAAACTATATAGCGTACCAACTATTTAGAAAACGAGAAGATATTTATTATTTGGACCTAATGAGTTATAGTATTTAAATTGATGGATTAAATTTGGGTGTTTGTGCTACTAAATTAAGTTTAGAGAAATTAAATGGCCATTGGATTGATAGACTAATCCAGAAAATTATTATATATATGAATAAGGCAGATTTCAATATATTAGGAGCTATTAATAAAAATATATATAGATGTATAATAATAATAATAATAATAATAATAGAGAAAAGCGCCTCCCAAATTGGAAATGAAATTAACCCTAGGTGGCTTTTGTCCATTATTAAAGTATTTTGTAGGAAAGGAGAAAGGAAAAATCTGAAAGAATGTAGAAGATATATATTTAAGTATATTTTTATATATATTAAAACTTAGGATGTAAAATACGTGCATATATATATATATATATATATATATATATATAATATTTTGATATTTTGATTTAAATTTATTTAATTATAAATTTAATATGATTAAAAATAAGGTTGTGAAATTAATAATAAATAACAATGATTGAGAATAATAATATATATTAATAAATATTAATAGTAATTAGTAATAAATAATAATATTAATAATAATTAATACTAAATGAAATTGTAGTAATCTATTAATAACAAATAATATAATAGTATCATTTATTGATAAAATAATAAGAAAAATATTGTTAATAATAATTATAAAATAATGATATTAATAAGTGTTATTTAATAATTAGTAATAAATGATAATAATAATTAATAAATAATAACAGTTATTATTATAATAATAGTAATAATAATAATAACAATGTCAGTCTCTCACCCGTATCCGGATCTTCCTTTCCCTTCCCAAATTTTGTATATGTTTTTTTAAATTATTTATGCGGAAGGATCTGGATCATCCGTTAACTAATTGTCAAGATTAAAAGTTTAATTTTCTAAAACGTCTATAAACTGATCGCCAAAATTTCAAATTTTATTTTTTAAATTAAAAAAAGTACCCTTTTTATAAAAATTATTTATTTGAATGGATCTGAACCGTACGTTAACCAACGGCCCTAATCAAAATTCTATTTTATATTTTTTATTTAGATAAATCTGAATCGTCTATCAACTAAGGCTCAGATCTTACGTTTTATTTTATAATCTGAACCGTCCATTTTTATCCAATGGCACAAATCATGTGAAAAATTTGAGCAGTCGATTATGGAACGCATAGATGGCTGAGATTAAACTAATTGCGAGAATTATTATATATTTGAATTAGATAGATTTTAAAATATTATGAGCCATTAATAAAAATATGTATAGATGTATAATAATAATAATAATAATAATAATAATAATAATAATAATAATAATAATAATAATAATAATGATGGAGAAAATCAACTCCCAAATTGGAAACGAAATTAACCCTAGGTGGCCTTTGTCCATTATTAAAGTATTGTGTAGGGAAAGGAGAAAGGAAAAATTGTAAACACGTAGATGGTATATATTTAATTATATTTTTATATACATAAAAGTATAGGACGTAAAATATATGCATATGTGTGAGTATATATATATATAATAGTTTTGTATTTTGACTCAAATTTATTTAATTATAAATTTCATATGATTAAAAATAAGGTTGTGAAATTAATAATAAATAAAAATGATTGAGAATAATAATAAATATTTATAAATGTTAATAATAATTAATAATTAATATTAATAATAATTAATACTAAATGAAATAGTAATAATCTATTAATAAAAAATAACATAATAATATCAATTATTGATAAAATAACAAGAAAAATATTGTTAATAATAATTCTAAAATAATTATAATAATAAGTATTTATTATCTAATAATAATAATAATAATAATAATAACAACAACTATGTCTGTCTCTCTCCTATATCTGATCTTCCTTTTCCTTCCCAAAATTTGTATATGATTTTCTTTAAAATAATTTATGTGGAGGTATTTAAATCGTCCGTTAATTAACGATCTAGATTAAAAGTTTAATTTTTTTTAAATTTGTTATTTAGACAGATCTAAGCCGTCTATAAATCGACGGCCCATATCTCAAGTTTTATTTTTTAAATTAAAAAAATGTATATATATGTTTTTAAATTATTTATTTGGACAAATTTAAACCGTACATTAATCGACGGTCCAGATCAAAAGCTCTATTTTTAATTTTTTATTTGGATGGATCTAGCCCGTCCATTAACCACAGGCTTAGATCTTACGTTTTAGTTTATAATTGGACCGTCCATTTTGATCAAATGGCTCACATCATATGAAAAATCTGGGCCATCGATTACGGGATGCACTGATGGCTGAGATTAAACTTTGAAATGAAAAAAATAAAAAAATCGGGACCGTCAATTATAAGAGGGCGAGATTAAGCTTCAAATTTTTTTTAAAAAAAAAAACACGAATATCAGATGCTCACCCTATCACTTTTTAAAACCCTAATCCCTAATCCTCTCACTCTCTCATACTTTTCGCTGTCGGCGCTCTTTGCGAATCTCACTACCCGGGACGGCAGACGACCGGAGAACCGTCCCGCTGCTCACTAGCAACATTTCTCTCCTCGGATCTCACTTTCGGTTAGGATCTCCAGTGAGGTCGAATAGAAGATAACAAGGTTTTCTTATTATTTTGAATATATTCTTCCCTTTTTTATTTGTTTAAATGTACCTCGTTTGCTCTCTCTCTCACTTTCTCAAACCCCAATCCCTAATCATCTCACTCCCTGACGCCTCTCGCCGTCGCCTCTCTCTGCGAAATGGGGTTTGGAGTTAAGTAAAATTTTCGTGATTTTACTTAACGTCCGTAAAATTAGTCGAAGCGGGATCCTCTTTTCCGCCCAGGGCCGTCGGTTTCGTCCGTTCTTTTGAAATTATTTATGTGAACGGATCTGGTTGACGGACGGCCCAAATAAAATGTTATGTTTTTTTAATTAGTTATTTGGACGGATCTGGGCCGTCCATTAACCGACGGCCCAGATCTAATGATATTTTTTAATCTGGGCCGTCCATTTAAATTCTTGATCCGACGGCTCAAATTACGTGAAAACTTTGGGCCGTCGATTGCGAGGCACGTGGACGGGCGAGATCAAACTTGGTAATTTAAAAAATTACCGTCATCAGATGCCTCGACTGTCTTCTGTCTCACTTTCTCAAAACCTAATCCCTCTCTAATCCTCTCACTCTCACAAGCCTTTCGCCGTCGCCTCTCTCTGTGGATCTCACTCCTCCAGACGGCAGAGGACCAGGGTACCGTCGCAACTGCTCACCAACAACCTTTCTCTCCCCGGAATTTACTTTTGTTTACGACATTCAACGAGGTCGAATAGCAGGTAACTAAATTTTGTTGTTATTTTGTATATATGCTTCCTTTCTTTTTTTCATATGTATCTCGTCCACTCATGATTTTACTTAGCATCTTTAAAATTAGGCGAGGTAAGATCCTGCTGTAAAAGTGGGCCAGATTTCGTGTATGTTTTTTGTTAAATTATATATGTTAACGGATCTGGGCTGTCTGTTAACTTGTTGGTCCAGATCAAAATTAATCTGAACTTATATTTACTTGAGATTATGCATGGCTCAAATAATTAATTGGGTCTAATATTTTTGCTTTAATTGGATATAATACTTATATATTATGACCAAGTCCTTAAAACTTTTGGGCCGACCGGATCAATCTGTTAGGACCACTTTCTTTCTATCAGGCATATCCCTTTAGAACATCATACTTCAGGTTTTGTTTATTTTCTAGTATTTGGCTCATATAGAAAAATCTTTTTCACATTTTTTGGAAATTCGCCCATGCACACACAAAAAAAGAAAAAAAAACGCATCGAATCGAAAAACTTTTTTCTTTAGACAAATGAAAACTTATGATGAAAATATTTTTTTTTAAAAAAAAACTTTCTTTGTGAAAAGAAAATTTCTTTTCTAAAGCTTGTTAATTTCTCGCTATTAACCAGCAAATTCAACTAATAAGAATTTTAACCCAACTACGAGACTATTACTTGTCGATGATATCCCGTCCTATTGTTGATCTCGGATTGGCAACGGTAACCGATTTCATTTGATGGTTGACATGAGTATCTCAGGTGCTTCCGATTTTATCATTTTATGCGAATAAATTGTGTGATTAGTTACAATAATTATTTGTAACTAATTATTGTGATTAGCTACAATAATTTCTGGTGACGGTTTAGGCTGAAAATTTTATAATTGGGCATAAAGTTTTAGCCTGAAATACTTAGTGGCCTATATACGAGAAATGTTATCTGTAAAGCTTTTTTTTGGGTGAAATTATAAAAGCTATTTGAAGATAATTTCTATAATGAAGTGATAAAATTATACCATAATTATTTCACTGTCTTAGTGGCGGATTAGCTACAAAATTTTATAATTGGACATAAAATTTGGACTTAAATAATATTTTGAGTTATATATGAGTAAATTTTATTGTTAAAGCTTATTATAAAATCTATTTGGAGATTATTTTTTATAATAAATTGAAAAAATTATACAGCATATCAATTATCTAGAAATAGGCCAATGTTGTGTCCCGGGTCCGCGTTTGTCGTACGGATTAGGGGGCCTTCGGATTTTTAAGCATGTGATTGCGTCAGGACGAGGGTCCAGTCTCCGTATCTCTTAACCTGAGATCTGCACAACACAATCCACAAACAAGAGGTCAGAGGTCCGGCGGGATTTTTTTCACCACGGCCACTCCGACGCTGAAGTCAGCAAGCTCCCGCAATGAAAGGAAAGGCCTCACATGCGTTGGGCGGTGTGTAGGCAGATGCTGATGATGCGTAGGTAATGCTTAATCCACTAGCTCAAATATCTAAATTTGATCCATCAATCAAAATATTCTAACTCATTAGGTCCAAATAATGAATATCTACCTGTTGCGTTCCGGGTTCGCGGTTGTCGTACGGATTAGGGAGCCTCCGGATTCCTAAGCACGTGGTTGCGTTAGGACAAGTGTTCGGTCTCCGTATTTCTTAACCTGGGACCTGCACAATACAATCAATAAACAAGAGGTCAGAGGTCCGGCGGGATATTTTCCACAACGGCCACTCCGACGCTCAAGTCAGCAAGTTCCCACAATGAACAGAAAGGTCTCACACGCGCTGGGCGGTGTGTAGGCAAATGCTGATGATGCGTAGGTAATGCTTATGCTTTTGAGTGGGAGATGCAATGAGCATGTGATGGAAGGCTTGGCTTCCTAGGTGCACCGCAATGACTGGCTCACTCCCGCTGCTTGAGCAGACGTGGGGATTCAGATGTGGAGAGATGAGGACTTCCACGAGGTCTCCGGGTTCGAAACCTTACTTAGCTCGATCAATTCTCCCGCCGTTCTCTGGAACTGTTTCAAGGAGGAAGGAGGCGAAAGGTTTAGAAGTCCAAAATGGGTTCGAGAAGTTCCAAAAAGTCCTTTGCTCTGTCTGGGATTGGAGCTCTTATAGGCTCTTTCCCTGTGGACGCTGGGCGCGAGAATGCCCGTTGCTAGGCCTTTGTGGCTGCTGGTCGTTGTCGTGGTGCGCCGGTCATGTTGGCTGTCGTTTTGAGAAGCCGTCGGCAGAGGTTACCGTGAAGGCGGCGGAGTTATTCACCGCCCTCCATTCTCAGGAGGCGAATTTCTCCATCCAGGGTTATTTTTTGACATCCATCACCTTCGAGGCCTCCAAGTGGGGGCCTTCATCAGGATGGAAAATCGCTTGTCTTAGCAAGAGAGAGCCTGGGAGTGCTGCTGCTCCCCTATCGTTCGGAGGTGATGAGGAGGAGAGCTGCTCTATGTTGGGGTCGTCCTCGGACGGTGATGAAGTTGAGGCCTCCCTTAAGAGGCTGAGGGAGGCCGGAGGGGCTTCAACACGGAGGTCCCGGAGACAAGCTGCCGGATCTGCGGTTGAGGCTCGGAGTCCGGTCCTGAAGGCGGCTACGAGCGCAGGCGACCAGGTGGAGACCACCGGACCGTCGCCGAATTTGGCCACGGGGCTAGCCGTGCTCGAAGTCTATGAGGCGGAGTCTCGACCCGCTGGGGAGCCTCTCGCGCTTTCTACTGCTGAAATATTTGCGGATGCTGCTCTGAAAATGGTCGGCGACGTTTTGGACCTTGACGACCCAGCTGGATCACGCCCATTCGTGCCAGCGCCAACGTCTGAGACGGGGGAACTTCCGGATTCGATCGTTATTTTTGTGGAGCCCATTTCGGAGAGCGGGATCCTTGTGGAGACAGCTTCACCGTCGGAGGAGTCGCACTGGTCGCCGATCTGCCGGGGGCTAGTGCGGGGACAGTCGGGACGCCTCCGGGGTGTCATCCCCCTAGCGCACCTACAGCTGCCACGCTAGTAGCTAGCTTGGCCCCTACGGCAGAAGGAGAGGAGCCTCAAGAAGGGGCTCTTGCTCCGTCAGGCGATTTCGAATACTCTCCGAGCGCTACTCCCACTCAGGTATAGCCGCTCTGATCTGGCCTTTCCTTGTTGTTACTTGTTTTAGGGATTCCTTTAACGTCTTCCTCTTCGCAAGCTTCCGGAGATACTAATCCTTTTGACGAGTTGGTCGCCTTCTTCCATGGGGGCTTCCGCCGCGACAGCAAGCTGTCCCTCACGCAAGAGCCCAGGTCGCCTCCCTTCGAGGAGACAGCTATAGGGCACAAGAGGAGGTCGGACGCTTACGACGGAGAGTGGCGCAATTGGAGGCTTCGCTCGTCACCATGGAGGAAAACCACGCACGCCTATCCAGGGACATGGTGCGCCGGCTCTCCTCGACGGAGATGGAACTCGCGCTAGAAACTCGATTTTGGGACGGCATCCGCCTGTGCCGTAGGACTGTATCCCCGATTGCTCCTGACTTAACAGGAAGGAGTCCTTCATCCTGGGAATTTCGGGGTTGTGGAGGCGTCTCGCTGAATGAACTTTTATGAGGAAGCTAGCTCATCTCAGCCTCCACAGTAGTCTTGATCTGTTTAGGTCGCTTAGCTGTTCTTTGTCATCATTCATTGCTTTTGTATTTCACTTGCTTCGGGCGAATGAATAAAGAGTGGTCTCTCCTTCTTTCGCACTTGCTCTCTTCTGACGTTGTATGCTGAATCGAAGCCTTTATTGGATGTGATCTGTGGGGTCGTACCTCTCATTTGATTGCTAAGCTCGTGGAGCTATTGTCGCTAAGATCCTAATCAGGCGTTTTCTTGCGCTGTGCTCGTCCTTCTTCAGATGATGTTATCGCAACTCACGCGTTTGATGGGAAGCTCGATCCAGTAAAGCGGACGTTGTCGCGAGTCCCGTGGAGCCGCCGCAGGGGTTAGCCGGGTTTTTTGGCCACGGCAACCGGAGTCCGGGGTCTAGGCCTTGGTTGCGTACGTTCGTGGGAGGTGTGTGGCCCTTGCTCAAGGCGTTATAATCACCAAGTTTAAGGTCCTAGCCCACGACCATAGTAGAATGAGGGTTCTCTCTTCTGGGCAAGACGGTCGCCGCACGCCTGCGATATCTGCCCTCTAAGGTTTTGTCGGCCATAGATTGTGGACTTCAAAAGCCCCCAGGCCTAATATCATGACCACCCTGGTCGTAGGCGCGAAGCCTGCTCGGCGTACCGCACGGATCCTTTTGACAAGAAGTCAAATCTTTCCTGTGGCTATATCCCGGGCCGTCTGGAGCGGAGCCAAAGTGCGGGGGGCCGCTTGGGCCGTTTGGCATGGAGCCAAGATGTACGGGGCTGTCCACGGGCCACATGGCGCGGAGACGAAATCCTGGGACGGTCGCTTTCGGACCGCGTGGCACAGGGCCAAGGACTTATTTTACAGACGGACGCTTGTCGTCTCAACTTACGGGGAGTCTAGGTCGTTTTGGTTTAAAAATGTAATGCATGCAAACGGTTCACACAAATGAAGATGTAGAACAACAAGGAAACTAACTTTATTAACGAAAAAGCATGACGCAAGTACAAGCATTTATTGTGCTGCGCGTGTGCCTCTTACCTGGGTTGACGCAGCGCTACCGGTAGTATTTCCTTAAGTTGGCGGCATTCCAGGTCCGCGGGACCAATTTGTCGTTCTAGACGCGCAGCTCGTACGCTCCGCTCCGGAAGATTGCGGAGACGAGGAACGGACCCTCCCATCTGGGGGAGAGCTTGTTACTATTCGCGGTCTTTCCCGTCGCCTCTACGCTCCGGAGGACCAGATCTCCAACTTCGAGAGGGCGTGCCTTTCCCAGTTTGTTGTAGTACCGAGCGACGCGCTGTTGATAAGTCGTGACTCGTAGTCGCGTTGCATCTCGAACATTTGGGAGCAGGTCTAAGCTTTCCCGGAGCCCCTGTGTGTTGGTGGCTGGCTCGTAGCACTCGACCCGTAGGCTTGGCATCCCCACCTCCATGGGGACCACAGCCTCAGCCCTAAAACAAAGGTTGAAGGGCGCCAATAGCGCTCTCCGTCAGGACAGACTTCATATTATGGACACCTTGACGGCGCGCCTTGGGAGCTTGTGAAGAAGAATAACTCTCTCTCTTTTTTGCCATATCTTCTCTCTCATTGTGGGTTAGCTACAGGAAAATCTCATCGAAGGGACAAAAAGCCATCCCTACCGGTTTAAATAGGCAACGGAAGGCCAGCAGGTGGGAAACCTAAGCGACGCCCACCGCAAGTGACTGGGACACGTGCCGGTTTTGTAGCGCATCACAGAGCCCAAAGTTACCCATAATCATGGCCAGGCGTCGACCGACCAAGTACATTAAATGAAGGCTTACGACAGCCAAGCCCCACTACGGGGCGCACGGATATGTAGAATGAAAGTCGAAAATCCAGAAACGAAAATTGCAAAAGACGAAGCAGTTTGGCGAAACAACGAATTTTATGGGAGTTCGGAGCAGAAAATAGATAAAATAGCTACAGTGTCTCGCCGTGGCGGCTATAGGCTAACGTCGCGCATGGTTCGTAGAAGAGTTCGGAGCCAGGTAGTCGACCAGCTGAGCGCGCGTCCGGTCGTTGTAATTGTGGGAGTCCAGGATGCCGATGCGAAAGTTTGGATCATCTAGCGAGGCCAGCCTTCGGCTGAGACGGATCCTGTCCTTGTAATTCCTTCCCAGGACAAGACCGACTTTCTTCGGCAGAAACCTCAACCTCAGCTCCGTGTGCAGCCGCCCAACCTTTGTCCCATGCTGCAGTAGCAACTCCTCGCTCTCTCCTTCAAGAACCTGTATGCGGGCCTGAGCCGCCACGTTGGCGCTAATGAGTCGGGTAGCCCTGCCTTCAGACTCAGCCCACGCGCCCTCGTAGTACGCAGCTCGAGCCCTTAGCTGTTCTGCTTCCGCAGTTGCGGCTTGCAGGCGCGCCTCAGCGCTCTCTAGCCTCCTAGCGATCTGCTGTTCCGAGAGGTCCCTTATCCCCAGAGCACGCTCCCGAAAAGAGGCGGCTCCCTCTGCCCTCTTGAAACTTAGAGGCACCCGCGGAAAGCGAGCAGGGCCCACAACAGTGGCCTCGGAGTGATCACCTCCCGTTGTGCTGGCGCTTGAAACTTCGGGAGCATGGGAACCAAACTCCTACCCACTGGAAGAATGCTCCGAATCAGACGATGTATCCTCCATCACTGTTGCAGCAAAGTAAACTCGAGCAGAACGAAAGGTTCTCAAGGGCACAAATGCTAGGGAGTGTGAAGTCATATGGGGAATCAATGCATTTAAATAGGAGAAGTTTCCTCCCGAAAACGGCGGCGCAGCAAGGACAAAGGGCGGCAGCCTCTAGCCAACGAGGGCCCTCCATGTGGCGAATCCCTGAGGAGTTGCGCGTTTCCAAGACTTGTCATTGTGACGCAACGCCCCCTGACTACGCATGCATTAAAAGCGACAAATTGGCCAGAAGACACAACCGTCAGCAACGATCTTTCCGTCTTCTCAAGGCGGAATACGGATCGCCCGGAAAGGACACTCGGCAGCGTAAGGAAGCACGCACAGTGAAAAGAAGAGAATGACGGCAAGCAGGCTACTTCTTTTATTTTGTCAAAGCTTTCTTACAAAGTAGAAACTTTATGGCAACAAAGAGTAAAAGAAAGACGACGGTACGGGGCGGGGTCTACTGCTGACTGTCCCTGATGAGCTTGGGGAACGTGATCCACATGGGATTGCCGCGGCCAGGAGCCGGAGGACGTTCACCAAGCGAGAGGTGGCAGCCTCGAGGAGCTCCCCCCTGCGGTGGAGACCGCTGTAGCGCGATCCACCGGGGCGGGATCAGCACCGATGCCAAAAGCACTCAGGGGAATTAGGGAAAATCCCTGCCATTCCCTCAGCTGGCCTCTGGCTTTTGCCCCCTCCAGGGTCAGTGCTCGAGCTCAGTGAGGTGGAGACCATGAGCGACGCACTCCGCTTGAGGGAAGCACCCTCGCGGAGGTTCTGCCATTGCCTCGCCTAGCTGTAGGCGAGCCACAACCCGGAGTAAGGGCACGCGACGACAGCAGAGTGGCGAAACCACCTTATTAGTACGAGGAACGAATTGCAGAACAGAGGTTAGAGTGGCTTTCATCAAGAACTTTTTGCGTCTGGCTAGTCCATCCGACTCCTTCTCGGACTCTCGCTAAGGACGGGATGAGCCAGAGCCTCCTCATTGCTCCTCCAAAGTGGATCAACGGATGTATCCCATTGGCTGAGGAGCCCTCCTATTTATGGGCGAAGTGGGTGCCCCTCTCTCGTTCAGCACGACGAAATTCCTAATGAACGTCTTTCACGAAATAAGAAAAACCCCTAATCAGGCGCAGCCCTAGGCGTGCGAATCTTACCAATCAGAGCAGCGAATCACGGCAACGGCAGAGAAGCCTGTGCAGTCTCCTGGGAAGGCGCGAGTCTGGAAAATGATAAACGATGGCGCACCCTGAGAAAGACTGATGGGCTGCGGTATGGACCCAAGAAACTTGCTCGGCTCGACTATTAGTTGGGCCAAGCATGGGGGGCTTGTGCTGGGTCTTGTGCCAAGGCCCATGATCGTTAGAAGCCCAGCCCACTACGCAGGGGGCCCTCGTGGCGTCCAGCTGTCAGAAACGGACGAAAACCCTGCAGCGCTTTAATGAGCAGCCAGGAGAGAGGAAGAGCCAGCCAATGAGGGCGCGGCCAGCGTTGTTGCAGCGGCTCAGGTGGCTGTCCGCAGGGAGCCGGCCAATCCCCGTTCAAGGAAAAATCTGGCATGTCCGGCAGCGCCCAACGGCCACAGAGTCCTAGCAATGGGCATTCTTGCGCCCAGTGTCCATAGGGAAGGAGCCTATAAGTGGTCCATTCCCACGCAGAGCAATGGACTTTTTGGAACTTCTCGGACCTATTCTGGACTTCTAAACCTTTCACCTCCTTTTTCCTCCTTGAAACAGTTGCAGAGAACGGCGGGAGAAGTGATTGATCTAAGTAAGGTTTCGAACCTGGAGGCCTCCTGGAAGTCATCATCTCTCCACATCTGAATCCCCTCGCCTGCTCAGGCAGCGGGAGTGAGCCACTTATTGCGGTGCACCTAGGAAGCCAGGCCTTCCATTACCTGCTCATTGCATCTCCCACTCTAAAGCATAGCATTATCTGCGCATCATCAGCATTTGCCTACACACCGCCCAGCGCGTGTGAGACCTTTCTGTTCAGCCGTGGTGGGAGAAATCCTGCCGGACCTCGGACCTCTTGTTTGTTGATTGTGTTGTGCAGGTCCCAGGTTAAGAGATACGGAGACCGGACACTCATCCTGACGCAACCACGTGCTTAGGAATCCGAATGCTCCCTAATTCCTACGACAACCGCGGACCAAGTGATTGATCTAAGTAAGGTTTTTACTATTTGGGCCTCGTTAGAATATCATCATCTCTCCACATTAAATTTATATATTTGGGCTGGGAGAGCCAGTTTAGAGAAACCTAAATGGCCATTGGATTGATCAACCAATCGCCATTATATATCTCCCACTCTAAAGCATAGCATTATACTAATAATAATAAGGGAGAAAATTGCCTACACACCGCCCGAAATCAAACCTGAGACCTTTCGTCCTTTATTGCGGGGAAAGGAAAAATGGCCGGAAGAACACGGAGCGGCCGTTATTTAGAAATCTGCCTTTATATACGGACCTCTTGTTTGTTGATTGTGTTATGTGTAGTCCCGGTTAAGTTTTGACTTGATTTTATTTACTCATCCCGACGCAGGATTAACGTATGATTGTAATCCGAATATTTAATAATTCCTAATGAATAATAATAAACCGGAATAATGGTAGATATTTATTATTTGGACCTAATGAGTTAGAATATTTTGATTGATGGATTAAATTTATATATTTGGGCTAGTAGATTAAGTTTAGAGAAATTAAATGGCCATTGGATTGATAAACCAATCGGTGGAACCATTATATATCTGAATTAGACAGGATCTAATAATAATAATAATACTAATAATAATAAGGGAGAAAATTGTCTCCCAAATTGGGAACGAAATCAAACCTACATGGCTTCCGTCCTTTATTAAAGTAGGGAAAGGAAAAATCCGGAAGAACACGGATGGTATTTATTTAATTGTACTTTTATATACATAAAAGTGTAGGATGTAAAATATGTGTATATGTGTGGGTATTTATATGTAACATGTTAGTGTTTTGACTTGATTTTATTTAATTATCAATTTAACAGGATTAAAAATATGATTGTAAAATTAATATTTAATAATAATAAATGTGAATAATAATAAATATTAAATAATGTTAATAATAATTAGTGATAATTAATAAGATTAATAATAATATTAAATACTAAATGAAGTAGTAATAATGCGTTAATAATGAATAATGTAGTAATATGATTTTTTGGTGAAATAATAATAATAAAGAGTTTAAATAAACATTGTAAAATAATGATAGTAATAAGTGTTGTTTAGTAATTGGTATTAAATAATAATAATAATAATAATAATAATAATAATAATAATAATAATGGAAGTAATAATAATTATCTATCTCTCTCTCCTTCCAGTCTCGCCAGTTGGTTCTCCCTTTTTATTTTCTATCTCCTCTCTCTTTCGGTCGGATGATATCGATCCCATATATATATATATATATATATAGATAAAAATTATTTATATGAAAATTGTCAAAATTTTCACATATGGCATTATCATAGATGGTCTTTAAATTTAATCGATATCAAAAAATATAGCTAAAAAGAGAGTTGCATGAGGAGTCCGGCAGCAAAAAACGTTGAGCAATGAGTATTCGGTAATGTCCTCAATCACTTATTCAGCTTAAGTGTGGGAATGCTTTTGATTTTAGTCTGAGATGCTTGAATAGGTTCATGTTTTGTGGTCTCTTCCCACACCCGGTGAACTGGGTGCCCTTTCGTTAACGATTAAGGAGGGTATTATCCGTGAAATTATGAATATCATGTTGAGATTATGTGAAGTTAGATCTCATCAAATTGTTACAATAAAAACTTGGAGATCGGAGCAATGCATGTTTATATTTGACTCTGGAGGATCCTGGCTTATAGAATTCGAGAGCAATAATGAACTCAGAAAACGTGAGGTATTCTTCCTTTCATAAGACTAAGATTATCATTGTCGTCCTTAAAATCTTGAGTAGAAGAATAGAGTTCAAGATGAGATAAGTTTTAAGAAAAAAGGTTACTACCTGATGGTTATCACTTGGTGTCAAAAAGGTTTAGTCTTCTGAAGAAGAAGAAAAGTGTAAATTTCTTAATTAACCAACCGCCACTAGGCCTCCATACACGTTGTTGATCAATCTCATATACATGTAGTATGAACGAAGATAAAGATTACAGATAGGAAAATGGAAACTTATGCTGACAGATGACTGGTAATTTTAGCAAATTGTCTATGTACGTATGATAGATTAAGTCTACCGCGATCTTTTACTATTAGAAAACCAATTGCCTACTTTCATTATAAAAGTTTTGTACAAATCTGCATTTGAATCGGATTATGAAAATGTCCCCTCATTTTCTAGTATTACTTGTCAATTCTTCTACGAAGCGGAAGTCGAAGTACGTGATTTCATTCATTTCGTTGATCTATTGAGAACATGCGATGCCTTGAAGACTCGGTCAAGTCCTAATAATGCATCGAGTTTTGTTCTACTGTTAGCGCAACATGTCTGTACAATGTTGGAGTCAAATTCGTGCCATACAAGGCAAAATCCATACTAGACATAGAATTTGATGGATGGTCTTTGAAAATGCCACCGCTATACTTGGATGGTAGGACCGAACTTTTCTTCCGAAACCTTATGGCATTCGAGCAGATCCACTATATCGGCGACTCTTACATAATTGTCTACATTACCTTCCTAGGCGAACCGATCAAAACTCCAAATGATGTTGAGATTTTAGTTCAGTATGGCATTTTGAAAAATGTGCTGGGAAACACCAAAGAAGTTTCAAAGTTCTTCAACACTATATGCAAGAATGTCAAGTTACTAAGTTTCAGATACTATTACTCGGATGTATGCATGAAACTAGACAAATTCTATAATGACCGTTCGAACAGGAACATAGCCATTTTGAAGCAGAATTATTTCCCACATCCATGGGCAGCTGTTGCCGTCATCCATGCAATTGTGAGTCTCATTCTTAGCATCGTGCAGACAGCAATCGCTGTCATCTCAAGCATAAAAGCTCGTGGAACAAACATTCATGATGGAAATTAAAGCCTTAGTATTCCAACAACGGCCAAGTTGTTTTCTGGAAATGTTTTCTCCTGGAGATCTGATCCTCTCCCCAGTGGGCTTGATAGTGATGATCTTCGGCTTTGAAAGTCTCGGAAAGGTGAGCAACACCAATGCTTTTAATGATTTTACGTTGAATTGGGGCACAGTGAATTTGTACAATTGTAATTAGAAAATTTTTAGTTGACATTTTGAAATTTTGAAGTTAGGAATTTTATTGTTCCATTGCAAATTTTGGAGGGTGTTGCGTCCCGGGCCCACGGTTGTCGTACGGATTAGGGAGCCTTCGGATTCCCAAGCGGGAGACCCCTGAATACTTGCGCGTTTCCAAGACGGAACGACGCCTCCTGACCGCGCAGAAATTAAATGCGCTAGCTGTCCCAGGAAACGTGACGGTTGACAGGGACCCCACAAGCTCCCAAAGGACGACGCGTGGATCCTCTGGGCAAAACGCCCGGCAACAGAAAAAACATTTACGAAGACAAGACAAAAATTGAAGACAAAAAGAGGCTACTTCTTTTATTAATCAATGCTTTCTTACAAGATCTACAACCATGAAGTCGCGAAAAGACGAAGAAGATCATGGGTGCGGCCCCTGCATATGCTCCCGTACCTTGTCCGAGGAGAGCCGTAACATGATCCGCACTGGATCCCGACGGCCAAAGCAGATTGGCATTTCACCGGCGAATCAAGGGAAGGGAAGGAGCATCCCGGTGGGCGTCTCAAGCATTCAATCCACGGGGTCCGTGAAGCACTCAAGTCGGGCGCTGGGAAAGTTGGGTTACAAGCCCGGCTTCCACGGAGGGCTATCGACCTCGCCCTCCTTCTCCTTCCGCGGCAGTGCCACTGGCGTGGCTCGCGGAGTGATCACTGCAGCCGCCGCCTAACAGCGGCAGCCCATGGGATCGTCCAAAAATCCGCTCAACCTAGCCATGACCACAACCCGGAAGGAAGCACGCGACGACAGCGAAATGGCCAAGCCACTCTCGTTAGCAAAGAAAGCAAGCCACAGGGCGTAGGCTACAACGGTCTCCACCAGGGATCTCAGGCATGCAAGTGGTCCATCCAACTCCTTCTCGAGTGCCCGCCAAGGGCGGTAAAAGCTAGAATCTTCTCATTGCCTCTTGATTTGCTGGTAAGGGATGGACTCCACTCGCTCATGTGCCCTCCTGTTTATTGCGGGAATTTGCTGACTTATTGTAAGGACGGAGACCGGACCCTTCTTCCGAAGCAGTCGCACGCTTAGGAATCCGAAGGCTCCCTAATCCGTACGACAACCGTGGGCCCGGGACGCAACACCCTCCAAAATTTGCAATGGAACAATAAAATTCCTAACTTCAAAATTTCAAAATGTCAACTAAAAATTTTCTAATTACAATTGTGCAAATTCATTTGTGGCCCCAATTCAACGTAAAATCATTAAAAGCATTGGTGTTGCTCACCTTTCCGAGACTTTCAAAGCGAAGATCATCACTATCAAGCCCACTCGAGAGGATCGGATCTCCAGGAGAAAACATTTCCGTAAAAACAACTTGCCGTTGTTGGAATACTAAGGCTTTAATTTCCATCATGAATGCTTTGTTCCACGAGCTTTTATGCTTGAGATGACAACGATTCTTTGCGCACGATGCTAAGAATGAGACTCACAATTGTATGGATGACAAAGAATACCGCCCATGGATGTGGGAAATAATTCTGCTTCAAAATGGCTATGTTCCTGTTCGAACGGTCATTATAGAATTTGTCTAGTTTCATGCATACATCCGAGTAATAGTATCTGAAACTTAGTAACTTGACATTCTTGCATATAGTGTTGAAGAACTTTGAAGCTTCTTTGGTGTTTCCCAGCACATTTTTCAAAATGCCATACCGAACTAAAATCTCAACATCATTTGGAGTTTTGATCAGTTCGCCTAGGAAGGTAATGTAGACAATTATGTAAGAGTCGCCGATATAGTGGATCTGCTCGAATGCCATAAGGTTCCGGAAGAAAAGTTCGGTCCTACCATCCAAGTATAGCGGTGGCATTTTCAAAGACCATCCATCAAATTCTATGTCTAGTAAGGATTTTGCCTTGTATGGCACGAATTTGACTCCAACATTGTACAGACACGTTGCGCTAACAATAGAACAAAACTCAGTTCTGTTATTAGGACTTGACCGGAGTGCTGAAGGCAGACTGCATGTTCTCAATAGATCAACGAAATGAATGAAATCACGTACTTCGACTTCCTCTTCGTAGAAGAATTGACAGGTAATACTAGAAAATGAGGGGACATTTTCATAATCCGATTCAAATGCAGATTTGTACAAAACTTTTATAATGAAAGTAGGCAATTGGTTTTCTAATAGTAAAAGATCGCGGTAGACTTCATCTATCATCCGCTGTTTGTAAAACAATGGATCATTTTCTTCCCTGAGTGTCGAGTCATTCACCCTCCGGAAGAGCTCGATTATAAACACACTATCCAACAATACCATTTTGGTGAATTCATCACCATTAAACTCAAACTTTTGCGAATAATGTCGACGTATCTCTACTTCCTTTCCTCTAATTATTTCGATGTAATCCTTCAGCATTTCAACACTAAGCAAATGGTTCATAAAAGTATAGAGGTACCTTAGTTTGTACTCCTCCAAAGGTCTATACGCTGTTTCATTCATGGTTCGAAGATTTTCTGGGACTTGGTAGATGGAATAGCCAGTGGATGGAGAAGGCAAACAACGTATATATTCCTGAACATGTTCTGCTAACGTCATATTTTGTTCATCCATTCCTCCTACACAAAATGGAATAGCCATTTCACAAGCCTTTCGCCGTCGCCTCTCTCTGTGGATCTCACTCCTCCGGAAGGCAGAGGACCAGGGAACCGTCGCCGCTGCTCACCAACAACCTTTCTCTCCCCGGATCTCACTTTTGGTTCCGACAATCAACGAGGTCGAATAGCAGGTAACTAAGTTTTGTTGTTATTTTTAATATATGCTTCCTTTCTTTTTTTCATATGTATCTCGTCCACTATCTCTCTCTCTCTTATCAAACCCTAATCCCTAATCCTCTCACTCTCTGAAGCCTCTCGTCATGGCCTCTCTCTGCCAAATGGGGTTTGATATTAATTGTTTTTATGATTTTACTTAACGTACCTAAAATTAGGCCAAGCAAGATACTACTTTTCTGCCCTGGGCCGTCGATTTCATCTGTAAAATTTTCATGATTTCGTATGTGTTTCTTCTTTTTAAATAATTTACGTGAACGGATCTGCCGTCCGATAACCGACGCCCCAGATCAATTGTTTTGTTTTTTAATTAGTTATTCTGACGGATCTGAGCCGTCCATTAACCGACGGCCCAAATCTGAAGTTATATTTTGAAAATTTGGGCCGTCGATTACGGGACACATGGACGGCCCATATTAAACTTCGAAATAAAAAAAATACGTATATCAGAGGCCTCCTCCGTTCCCAGTCTTACTTTCTCAAACCCTAATTCCTAATCCTCAAACTCTCACAAGCCTCTCGCTGTTGCCTCTATCTGCAGATTTAACCCCTCCGGACGGCAGACGATCGGAGAACCGTCGTGGCTGCTCACCAACAACCTTTCTTTCCCGGATCTCTCTGTTGATTTCGACATTCCGTGAGGTCGAATAGCAGGTAACGAAGTTTTGTTGTTATTTTGAATATATACTCCCTTTTTTCGTTCATATTTACCTCGTCTGCTCTCTCGCTTCTCAAACCCTAATCCTCTCACTCTCTCAAGCCTCTCGCCGTCACCTCTCTCTGCGAAACGGGTTTGAAGTTAAGTAAAATTTTCATGATTTTACTTAGCATCTTTAAAATTAGGCGAGGTAAGATCCTGCTGTAAAATTAGGCCAGATTTCGTGTGTTTTTTTTTTGTTAAATTATATATGTGGGTGGATCTGGGCTGTCTGTTAACTTGACGGTCCAGATCAAAATTAATTCGAAGTTATATTTACTTGAGATTATGCATGGCTCAAATAATTAATTGGGTCTAATATTTTTGCTGTACTTGGATATAATACTTATATATTATGACTAAGTCCTTAAAACTTTTGGGCCGACCGGATCAATCTGTTATGACCAGTTTGTTTCTATCAGGCATATCCCTTTAGAACATCATACTTTAGGTTTTGTTGATTTTCTTGTATTTGGCTCACATAGAAAAATCTTTTTCACATTTTTGGAATTTCGCCCATGCACACACAAAAAAAAAAAAAAAAACACATTGATTAGAAAAACTTTTTTCTTTTGTCAAATGAAAACTTATGATGAAAATATTTTTTTTTCAAAAAAAACTTTCTTTGTGAAAACAAAAATTATATTCTAAAGCTTATTAATTTCTCACTATTAACCAGAAAATTCATCTAATAAGAATTTTCACCCAACTATGAGACTATTTCTTGTCAATGATATCCTGTCCTGTTGTTGATCTCGGATTGGCAGTGGTAGCCAATTTCATTTGATGGTTGACATGAATATCTCAGGTGCTTCCGATTTTATCATTTTATGCGAATAAATTGTGTGCTTAGTTACAATAATTATTTGTGACTAATTATTGTGATTGGTTACAATAATTTTTGGTGGCGGTTTAGGCTGAAAATTTTATAATTGGGAATAAAGTTTTCTTCTGAAATACTTAGTGGGCTATATACGAGAAATGTTACCTGTAAAGCTTATTTTTGGATGAAATTATAAAATCTATTTGAAGATAATTTTCTACAATGAAGCGATAAAATTATACCATAATTATTTCACTATCTTAGTGGCGGATTAGCTGCAAAATATTATGTATGAGTAAATTTTATTGGTAAAGCTTATTATAAAATCTATTTGGAGATAAATTTTTTATAATAAATTGAAAACATTGTACAGCATATCAATTATTTAGAAATAGGGTAGATATTCATTATTTTGACCTAATGAGTTAGAATATTTGGATTGATGGATTAAATTTAGATATTTGGGCTAGTGGATTAAGTTTAGAGAAATTGATGGGCCATTGGATTGATAAACCAATCGGTGGAACCATTATATATCTGAGTTAGGCAGGCTCTGATAATAATAATAATAATAATAGTTGTAATAATAAGGAGAAAATATTCTCCCAAATTGGGAACGAAATCAAACCTACGTGGCTTCCGTCCTTTATTAAAGTTGGGAAAGGGGAAAGGGAAAATCCAGAAGAACGCGGAAGGTATTTATTTAATTATACTTTTATATACATAAAAGTGTACGATGTAAAATATGTGTATATGTGTAGGTACGTATATGTAACATGTTAGTGTTTTGACTTGATTTTATTTAATTATCAATTTAATCGGATAAAATATGATTGTAAAATTAATATTTAATAATAATAAATGAGAAGGATTATAAATATTAAATAATGTTAATAATAATTAGTGATAATTAATCAGATTAATAATAATACTAAATACTAAATGAAGTAATAATTAATAATAAATAATGTAAAATGATTTTGTGATGATAGTAATAATAATGTTGTTTAGTAAAATAGTAGTAAATAAGTGTTGTTTAATAATTAGTAGTAAATAATAATAAGTAAGAATAATTAGCTCTCTCTCTCTCTCTCTTCCATAATAAATGAGAATGATTATAAATATTAAATAATGTTAATAATAATTAGTGATAATTAATCAGGTGGCGGGCGGCAAAAACGTTGAGCAATGAGTACTCGGTGATGTCCTCAATCAGCTATTCAGCTTAAGTGTGGGAATGCTTTTGATTTTAGTCTGAGATGCTTGAATAGGTTCATGTTTTGTGGTCTCTTCCCACACCGATGAACTGGGTGCCCTTTCGTTAACGGATAAGGAGGGTATTATCCATGAAATTATGAATATCATTTTGAGATTATGTGAAGTTGGATCTCATCAAATTGTTCCAATAAAAACTTGGAGATCAGAGCAACTGCATGTTTATATTTGACTCTGTCGGATCCTGAAGCTTATAGAATTCGAGGAGCAATAATGAACTCAGTAAAAGAGGTATTCTTCCTGACATAAGACTAAGATTATCATTGTCAGACTTAGCAGAGTAGAAGAATAGAGTTCAAGATGAGATAAGTTTTAGGAAAAAACTACCTGATGGTTATCACTTGGTGTCAAAAAGGTTTAGTCTTCTGAATAAGAAAAAAAGTGTGAAGGTTCTTAATTAACCAACCGCCACTAGGCCTCCATACTCGTTATTGATCAATCTCATATACTTGTAGTATGACAGAAGATAAAGATTACAGATAGGAAAATGGAAACTTATGCTGACAGATGACTGGTAATTTTAGCAAATTGTCTCTGTACGTATGATCTTACTTTCTGTCTCATATTCAAAAGTGATGCTTCCTCAGCACAAAAGAAGCAAAACTATGTGACATATCACCTTTTATCACAACACAATCTCATCCATACGAAAGCATGAGGACATGTGAAAAAGCATTAGGTGGAAGATGAAGCAAACTCCTTTTAACTCAAAATAGGGAAAGATATAGACAGACGGGATCTATACGTTTCTTATGGTTTTGATTTATAATTATCCATAAGATTATTTTGATTATATATTCATTTTGATTACCACAACTTGTGACAGCTATGCTAGGGTAATCTTTCTTGATGTTATATAGAAATTAGCTCTTCCTTTTTTAATGTGTTTTTTGATTTTGTGTAGGAGGAATGGATGACCAAAATATGAGGTTAGCAGGTTATATTCAGGAATGCATACGTTGCTTGCCTTCTCTTTCCACTGGTTATTCCATCTATCAAGTCCCAGAAAATCTTCGAAGTATGAATGAAGCAGCGTATAGACCTTTGGTAGTTTCAATTGGTCCTTTTTATTGCAAGGATGAAAGGTTACGTCCTATGGAGGAGTACAAACTGAGGTACCTGTCTACTTTTATGAACCATTTGCTTAATATTGAAAGGCTGAAGGATTACATCGAAATAATTAGAGGAAAAGAAGAAGAGATACGTCAACATTATCTACAAAAGTTTGAGCTTTATAGTGATGAATTCACCAAAATGGTAATGCTGGATAGTGTGTTTATAATAGAGCTCTTCCGGAGGTTGAATGACTCGACACTCAGGGAAGAAAATGATCCATTGTTTTACAAACCGCGGATGATAGATGACGTCTACGCGATCTTGCAACTATTAGAAAACCAATTGCCTATTTTCATTATAGAATTTCTGTACAACTCTGCATTTCCAGTATCACCTGTAAATTCAACGCAGAGGAAGTAGAAGTACAAGATTTCAAGCATTTCGTTGATCTATTGAGAACTTGTCATCTGCCTTCATTAGTCAAGTCAAGTCCTAATAACAGAGCTGAGTTCTGTTCTACCGTTAGCGCTACCTGTCTGTACAATGCTGGAGTCAAATTTGTGCCATTCAAGGGTAAATCTTTACTTGACATAGAATTTGATCGAGGGTCCTTGAAAATGCAACCACTATACTTGGATGATTGGACTGAACATTTCTTCCGGAACCTTATGGTTTTTGAGCAGTGTCACCATATCCACGATTCTTACATAATCGACTATATCGCCTTCCTTGGCGACCTGATCAAAACTCCAAATGATGTTGAGATTTTAGTTCGGTATGGCGTTTTGAAGAATCTGCTGGGAAACACCGAAGATGCTTTAAACTTCTTCAACACTTTAGGTAAGCATGCCAAGTTACCAACTTCCAGATACTATTACTCGGACGTCTGCATGAAATTAGACAAATTCTATAATGACGGTTGGAACCGGAGCATTGCCATGTTGAAGCAGAAGTATTTTGCACATCCAAGGGCAGCTGCTGCCATCATCTATGCTGTGGTGATTCTCATTCTTAGCATCGTGAATTCAGCAACCGGTGTCATCTCCAACATAAATGGTTGTTGAACAAACATTCATGATGAATGTTAAAGCCTTTGTATTCCGGCAACAACAGCCAGGTTTTCTGGAAATGTTTTCTCCTTGAGATCTGATCCTCTCCCCAGTGAGCTTGATAGTGATGCTTTTAGTGATTTTCCGTTGAATTGGGGCACAGTGAATTTGTACAATTGAAATTAGAAAATTTTTAGTTGACATTTTGAAATTTTGAACTTTGAAATTTTATGGTTCCATTGCAAATTTTGGAGGGTAATATAAACAGAGCTTGTGCTCTGTTTGGTCTCAGTATGCTATTATACACAGGTTATTTGCTATGGGAATATAGACGCGGATGAATGTTGATATGTGTGTGTGCAGGTTGTGATGCTGTCATATGTGTATGCTTGTGATCTTATTAATGTTACACGCCTCTGAGAGGATGCGTAATATACTCAAGTATGTGTAGGTGTACATGTATGTTGTATATTGGGTGTATATTATATGGGCATGGGCATGAAGATATATTTGGGTGTGTCTGTGTTTGTCTATATCAGTGAGCTGTATATAAGTGTATATATACGGATGATATAAATATATGCATGGATTTATTTGTATGTATGTAATAATTCTTGGGTAGGTGTTATAAAAATATATCTAATATAATGTATATCGGTTTTTATTTATATCTAACATAATGTAGTATATGATATATATATGTGTATAGGATGTAAAATATGTGCATATGGATGTAAAATATTTTAGTATTTTGATTCGGGTTTATTTGATTATCAATTTAACCTGACTGTAAATAAAGTTAAAAATTAGTGATAAATAACAATATTAATAATATTAATAAATAATGTTAAATAAAATAGTAATAGGGAATTAATAATAAATAGTATAATAATATAATTTATTGATGATATTACGATAATAATAATAACTCCCTCTGCCTCTCTCTCTCCCGCGTCTCCGGATCTTTCTTCCCCTTTTTATTTTTTCTTTCGGTCTCACCGTCTCTGGAAGCGTCTTTCCTCTCCCTGAGTTCCGCTACCTCTTCCCTCTCTCTCTCTCGCACTCCGCCGCCTCGTTCTTCTTCATCTTCTTCTCTTTATTTTTCATTTAATCAGCCGCCGTCGTCCTTTCTCCTTTCCTCGTTTATTCAATCGACCATTTCTTTGTTGTTCTTGAATATTCGGTGATTTCTTTTTCATTTTGGGCACGCGAATAGTAGAGAACTTTCTCAAACCCTAATCCCTCTCTAATCCTCTCACTTTCAGAAGCCTTTTGCTGTCGCCTCTCTCTGTGGATCTCACTCCTCCGGACGGCAGAGGACCAGGGAACCGTCGCCGCTGCTCACCAACAACCTTTCTCTCCCCGGATCTCACTTTTGGTTACGACATTCAACGAGGTCGAATAGCAGGTAACTAAGTTTTGTTGTTATTTTTAATATATGCTTCCTTTCTTTTTTCATATGTATCTCGTCCACTCTCTCTCTCTCTCTCTCTTATCAAACCCTGATCCCAAATCCTCTCACTCTCTGAAGCCTCTCGTCATGGCCTCTCTCTGCCAAATGGGGTTTGATATTAATTATTTTCATGATTTTACTTAACGTCACTAAAATTAGGCGAAGCAGGATACCACTTTTCCGCCCTCGGCCGTCGATTTTATCCGTAAAATTTTCATGGTTTCGTATGTGTTTCATCTTTTTAAATAATTTATGTGAACGGATCTGCCGTCCGATAATCGACGGCCCATATCAATTGTTTTGGTTTTTAATTAGTTATTCGAACGGATCTGAGCCGTCCATTAATCGACGGCCCAGATCTGATGTTATATTTTGAAAATTTGGGCCGTCGATTACGGGATTCATGGACGGCCCATATTAAACTTCGAAATTAAAAAAAAATACGTATATCAGAGGCCTCGTCTGTTCCCAGTCTTACTTTCTCAAACCCTACTTCCTAATCCTCAAGCTCTCACAAGCCTCTCGTTGTTGCCTCTATCTGCAGATTTAACCCCTCCAGACGGCAGACGATCGGGGAACCGTCGTGGCTGCTCACCAACAACCTTTCTTTCCAGGATCTCTCTTTTGATTACGACATTCCGTGAGGTCGAATAGCAGGTAACGAAGTTTTGTTGTTATTTTGAATATATGCTCCCTTTTTTGTTCATATTTATCTGGTCTGGTCGCTCACTTCTCACACCCTAATTCCTAATCCTCTCGCTCTCTCAAGCCTCTCCCCGTCGCCTCTCTCTTCGTATTGGGTTTGTAGTTAAGTAAAATTTTCATGATTCAAAACTAGGCGAGGTAGGATACTGCTGTAAAATTAGGCAAGATTTCGTGTATGTTTTTTTGTTAAATTATATATTTGAACTGATCTGGGCTGTCCGTTGAGCTGACGGTCCAGATCGAAACATCTATTTTTTTTAATTTGTTATTTGAATGTATCAGGGCGACCCATTAACCGATGGTCCAAATCTGAAGTTATATTTTTTAATCTGGGCCATTTAAATCCATTTAAATTAATCTGAAGTTATATGTATCTTGATCTCCGATTGGCAATAATTCCAGCCACCACCATTAGTTACTAAGACAAAATTTCTTCTATCCTCATCTCCAATAATCGGGCATTGATGCCAGCGGTAGCCAGTTTCATTTGATGGTTGACATGTAATATCTCGGGTGCTTCCAATTTTATGATTTTATGAGAATAAATTTTGTGATTAGTTATGATAATTATTTGACTATTTTAATGACGGTTTAGGCTCAAAATTTTACACTGGGGCATAAAATTTTGGCTTGAAATACTTAATGCGTTATATATAAGAAAATTTATTTGTAAAGCTTATTTTTGGATGAAATTATAAAATCTATCTCAAGATAAATTTTCTATCATAAATTGATAAAATTATACCCTAATTATTTAACTATTTTAGTGCCAGTTTAGTTACAAATTTTACACTTGAGCTTAAAATTTGGACTTGAATAATTTTATGACTTATATTCGAGAAAATTTTATCCGTAAAGCTTATTATAAATTCTATTTGGAGATAACCTTTTGATAATAAATTGATAAAATTATGCAGCATAACAACTAATTAGAAATACGGTAGATACTTATTATTTGGATCTAATGACTTTAAATTTATGGATTGGTGGATTAAATTTTCTTATTTGCGCTAGTGAATCAACTGATTAGAATATTTCTAATGATTTAGAAGTTAATGGGCCATTGAATTTGTTGCGTTGTGGAGTTCGGCTTCTTCGTTGGATTATGGAGCCTTCGGGTTCGTGTCTGTGTCGGATCTTGAACTGGTCCGGTCTCCGTTCTTTTCAACTTTGTCCTTGCATTGCACAAACTTCAAACAAGAGGCGAGGATGTGGAAATGCTAAATTTGTTGAGCGAATTGAGGTGGCTAAGCTTTGCCAAGTGCACAGCAGGGAGTAGCTTACTAAGGTTTGCTCGATTGAGGCTTTAGAATTCAAGGGTGGACTGAGATGTTGATGTTTGAGAGATCCCTCCTTTCTTCCCATGGAAGGGAGAGATACTTGTTGGCTACTAGGTCTCTGACCTTTGGCTCGGAAACCTCCGACACGTGGTAAGCTGGGATTTGCCGGTCACTAATCGCTGGCTTGCAGCCAGTTGTGTCAGTTATTACCTTATGGTGGCGCGGAGATCGCCATCGGATGTTGACCATATCTGGTCTTGTGTTTGCACTCTGATTGGCTGAGCGACTGGGAGGTCGGCGTGTGCTGCACGTTGACCTTCTCATTGGTCATCATGCTTCTGGGCCAACCTTTGCCGTCTGCAGCCACCTCAACAACTACAATGACGCGCGGATTGGCTGTCGCTTTGAGACCCCTTGTGGCCAAGCTTTTGGGCCTGTTGTGTTCCAAAGGGATTCTTGGCTTGCCACTTGAATGGGCTGTCTCCCGTTAAACTGGGGCTTGCTTCTCCTGGCCTGCTTGTGAGTTTTTCCCAGTACTAGCCCCCATGCTTGGTGGTGGCCCAAAGTTGGGTCCTGGCATGTCCATGATGGATCCGGCTAGCTGCCTGCGTGACCCTTCCTCGAGATGCGCTGGCACTAGTCATTTCAAGGGGTTGCCCCTTCCTCATGCGAATATGAAGCTTTTTAAGTCGCTGCAGAGATTTGGAGCTCTGCTGGGAATGATTTGCGCTCGCAGTTCAGATAAGCATTGATGACATTCCTATTTGAAATGGATAGCATCGTTTGCCCAAAGCAAAATTTTTAAACTTTGGTTGGGAATTAAACGGCCTAAATTTAAAGTTATATTTTTTAATTAAAAAAAGTTTTATTTAAAAAAAAATATTTATATGAATGGATCTGAACTGTTTGTTAGCTGATGACTCAAACTAAAGGTTTTAATTTTTTGATTAGTTTTTTGGTCGGATTTTCGCAATTTATTAACCAGCGGGTCAGATCTGAAGTTTTATATTTTAATCCGGGTCTTCAATTTAAAATTTTGATTTGATAGCTCCCATTATGTGAAAATCTAACTTGTCTATTATGAGACACCCACTGCCGAGATTAATCTTCGAAATAAAAGAAATCCTTGAAAATCCGGGCCGTTTATTGCGAGACACATGGGTGGGTGATGTTAAACTTAAAAAAAAAAAAAAAACATGAATATCTCTTGTCCCAAATTCCTAAAATGTTACTCAGGTCTGTGAATCTCACTTGTTTGGACGGCAGAAAATCGTAGAACCGTCTTTGCTGCTCACTAGCAACATTTCTCTCCTCAGATCTCACTTTCGGTTACGATATCCAGTGAGGTCGAATTGAAGGTAACGAGGTTTTGTTATTATTTTGCATGTATTCTCCCCTTATTTTGTTTATATGTACCTAAATACAAAACTCTCACGCCTCTCACTGTCGCCTCTCTTTGCGGAGTGGGGTTTGGAGTTAAAATTTTCATGATTTTACTTAGTGTCAGTCAAATTAGGCGAAGCATGATCCTGTTTTTCTGCCCTGGGCCGTCGGTTTCATTTGAAAAATTTTCATGATTTCGTATGTGTGTGTGTTTTTTTTTAATTTTTTATGTCGACATATTTGGACGTCCGTTATCCGACGGCCCAAATCAAATGTTTTGTTTTTTTAAGTTGTTTTTACGATGCAGACCCAAATGTTGAAATGATCCATTTCTTTTTATTCGATGTTTGTGAAAATTTGGGCTATTGATTACGAGACACATGAACGAGCAAGATTAAACTTGGAAATTAAAAAAATACAAATATCCAAAACAAATGGAGTCACCTGCAGATCTCACTCCTCCGGATGTTAGACGACCAGGGAGCCATTGCCGCTGCTGGTCAACAACCTTTCTTTCCCCAGATCTCACTTTTGGTGACGACATTCAGAGTGGTCGAACAGTTGGTAATGAATATATTCACCTCAAATTGAAAAATGCCTGGACCATAACCACCTAAACCTACACCAGAAACCAATACCACCTGAACAAAATGAAACTTTTGTTCATATGTACCTTGCCACTCCCTCTCACACTTGCGCCGTATTCCTCCTCTTGCAAAAGAAAAAAAAGAAAAGAAAGTTTCTTGTCAATCTATTTAAGAGAAGTTGTGCTAATACATTATATGGTTAATTTTATCATGTTTTGGGATGTTTGCTTCTGGAGCTGTATTGTTTGTTTAATTTGGTATGTTACATAAGTGAAAACTTTACTATTTATTTGTTTAAATTTATATAAAATGAATCTATTGAAGTGAGGTACTACTGTCATCCAAGTTGGTGCCAGTCAACTTGGGCTACATGAGCTAGCCTCCTGTCACTTACCAGCGATGGAGCATACACATTTTCAGCAGTCCCATAATTAAGGAAATTTGCTTATTTTTTTCTTCCGATGAGGGTGAATTGTGCTTTAAAATATTGATATATTTTCTCTATAATGGAGGATGGTTTGAGGTACCACTTAGTTTATTAAACTAGATTGTCCTACATAAGAAATAGTTTAATCACCGTTTTCTTAATAATCAACAAAGTAATGTAACTACCTCCTATCTTTATTAATTTCAAAACATTCAACCAATTGAATAGATTTGTAAATCACTCTCAAGGTACCTAACTGCCCCAACACGACCACTGACCCCTGGAATTCCGTTCCCTGCAAAGGAGCTACCACCCAACCCTGGTACATTCAAATAGTTCCTTTTTCCTCAAAATCCAACGTCCTTTTTTGTGAAAAAAATATCATCTATGGACTTGCAAATAAAATTAAGTGCATTTATGGTATATGTAATATTTTAATAAGAGAATTTTAATATTTAGGGTAAGTCAGTCTGCAGCCATCTTTTTATGGGGTGAGTGATTTTCCGATCTTTATCTTGAGAATTAAATATTTACAATTAATCTACATTTAGTTCTTTCAATAACTATATGTCCCCCAAGGGGAACACAAATTATAAAGTTTAACTCTTAATTTTTATATAAGATATTATAATTTTATAATTTAAATATAATTGATTTTGATATTTTAAAAAAATAACAAAATAATACCCATTTATTTATAAATATGCTGTTAAAAAAAAATGGTGGATCTCTATCTCCATTAAATGCACAACTCCCGTTATCCTACTTGACTGTTCTATGAGAAAGAAATATGTTTAAAAAATAGTCTAAAATTTTCATGTGATTCGAATTCATATCAAATTTTATAAAAAATGACATTCTTAAGAATGTCATATTTTATAGAAAGAGACATGTCTCGCGTCTGTGACAATATTATTTTTAATTTTTTGTTGAAATTAGAAATATTGTGTAAAAAATATTTAAGTATTTTGATTTTGACTTTAATTTGATAGTATGTACTGGAAATCTCAAATTGAGAATCTTAATCAATTTATACTCTGATGAAATACTGTTACCCTCGAAAACCTAAAAATATATTATTTCTTATTATTTTATTTCATTTTGATGTTTGTACTAGATGTATAAATCATATAGTTGATCAAAATCAGATTTGGAGGAGATATAGAATTAGAGTAGAGGAAAATTTTGTGCATCAAATTGGGCAAAGTAAAAAATTATAACTATGCTCATTTATAATTCGAATAAGACAAGTTCAATCCAATCAGCTGATATTTTTTATTTTTTGGTATTTTTATTTAAATTTTTATATTTATATAAAAGCATCTAAAATATAAATATCTTAAAATTTATAATAGATAGATTCAAAATTTTCTAAGTATATGTATTTAAATAAATAATATGATAAAAAGTTTTCAATTATATAAAAATTATAATATATTAAGAAATTTTTTAAATTGATATTTATTTAAAATTAAAATTTGCATATATATTTACAAAAAAAAAAAAAAAAAACTTGATCTAATTCAGCTCAAACAGATCACTTTTACTTGTGATCATGCTTGGCTCAATAAATTAGTCGGGTCTAATTTTGTGTTGTATTTGTGTATAATACTGATATATATTCACTAAATCGTTAAAAATTTTGGGCCAACCGAATCAAATTATTCTTTTCATTTTGTTTCTATCAGGCACGTCCTTTTGGGACATCATACTTTTGCCCATACATACACACAAGAAAAATTGCTTTAATGAGAATTTTTTTTTTTTCGTTTGTCAAATGAAATCCTAGGATTAAAGTATTAAAGAAAATATTCTTTGTGAAAATAAAAAATATTTTCTGAAGCTCGTTTATTTCTTTATCTCTATCAACTAGCAAATTCAACTAATGAGAATTTTAACTCAATTATGAGACTATTGCCGGTTAATCATGTCTTGTCTTATTGACAGTCTCCGATCGGCAACAATTTTAGCCACCACCATTAGTTATTAGAAAAAACTTTCATCAACCGATGCTCACAAACCGAATCTTGTCTCTATGGCACCCAAATTCATTTGATGGTCAACATGAGTATCTTGGGAGCTTTCGATTTTATTATTATATAAATTGTCTAATTAGTTTTGATAAATATTTGACTATTTTAGCGATAGTTTGGGTATATAGTTTCATTATTGGGCTAAAAATTTGGGCTTAAATTATTTAGTGAGCCATACAAGAAATTTTATTCAGAAAGCATATTTTTTGATGAAATTGTAAAATACATATGGAAATTAATTTTTTATAATAAATTGATAAAATTATATAATATATCGATTGCTTGAAAAATGATTGGGAATTTGTTATTTAGATCTAATGTGTAATATTTCATATCCCATTTAGATTAATTTAATATTAATTGTGATTTTTGACAACTTAAAAGTCTCGGGTCCTCGATTGTCGTACGAATTAGGGAGTCTTCGGATTCCTAGTTGTTCTAAAGCGTTCGTGGAAGGGTCTGGTCTTTACCTCTATTAACTTGAGGCCTGTACAGCACAATCAACAAACAAGAGGTCTGAGGTTCGGTAGGATTTTTCCCACCAAGGCCACTTCAACGCTCAAGTCAGCAAATTCCCGCAATGAACGAAAATGGGGCGCACGCTAAAATGTGCGCGGAAACATGCTGTAAATGCGTGGATGGTGCGTGTTTGTTTATGTGTGAACCGTCGTCGCTGCTCACCAACAACTTTTCTTTGTCCAGATCTCACTTTTGATTATGACATTTAATGAGATCGAATAGCAGGCAGCGAAGTTTTGTTTCTATTTTGAATATATGTTCCCTTTTTTTGTTCATATTTACCTCGTCTGCTCTCTCGCTTCTCAAACACAAATCCCTAATCCTCTCACTCTCTAAAGCCGCTCGCCGTCGCCTCTCTCTAGGAAACTGCTTTGAAGTTAAGTAAAATTTTCATGATTTTACTCAGCATCATTAAAATTAGGCGAAGTATGGTCCTTCTGTGAAATTTGGCGAGATTTCGTGTATATTTTTTGGTTAAATTATATATGTGAACAGATCTGGGAGGTTGGTTTACCTAACGGCCCAGATCAAAAGTTTTGTTTTTTTAAATTAATTATTTGGACGTATCATGGACGGCCCCTAAGTCGTAACTGATAGGTCTTGCTTTGGAGGATCCCTAAGTTCGAGAATGGACCCATCAGCTGGGACAACTGGTCGCTCATGCCGGCGGTATCGAGTTGTAGCCCCTAACCTTCATGATGTTGCGTGGCGTTCCTTTAGAGGGAGGAGACCTTCATCTGCCAAACAGGATGAACCGGATGGCGCAGGGTGGCTCTGTCTGGCCAGAGTGGCTATTTTTGGCCGATGTGGTTCATTTTGGGCCGGCTTGCGGAGAAATAGAATGCCGAAGTGGATTTGGGCAGCCGGAGTGGGCTGTGACCATAGGGAAAATAGTCACCGGAATGCCTTTTGCGTGTCGGAGTGAAAATATTTGCCGGAATGCCTTTTAGGCGCCGGAGTGGAAATCGACCAAAGTAAGTTGCCAATTTAGATGCTGATTATCCAAACTGGCAAAACACACGTGGAATGCCAAAGTGGAAATCCGTCGGAGTATCTTTTGCGTGCTGGAGTGGAAATTAGCCGGGTTGCCTTTTGTGCGCCGGAGTTAAGATCAACCGGAGTGCCTTTGCGAGCCGGAATGGAAATCGGCTAGAGTGAAATTGCCACAATGCCTTTTGAGCGCTGGACCGGAAATCAATCGGCTATATGCCTGATTAGCAAATGGCAAAATTCATGCTGGAGTGAGCTGCCCGTGGCATCGGTTTACAACTCTTGAAGAACTGACGTTGAATGCCAGGATGAAAAAGGAGCCGGTTGTGTGAGAGACAGAGTGCCGGAGTGAACTGCAGACGGCTGTGTGACAGAGGAAGAGATGGAGTTGACTTGGGGAGCTGGAGTGGGCTGTGGCTGGAGTTGCTTTTGTGCGTAGAAGTGAAAATCGGCCGGAGTGCCTTGTGGGAGCCGGAAGGGAAATTTGCCGAATCGCCTCGTGGAACCAGGTTGGGCTGCAGCTAGAAGGTGCTGATGATGAGCTCCAACCGTGGATGGTCCCGGCATGAAAGAGTGAGCTGGCCACGGCAACAGCCCTCATGTGACGGCTGTAAACAGCCACAATGGTAACGCATGCAAGCGCTTTCGGTGGCCCTCTGTCTTCCACTGCACCTCATCATCTAATCCACCAAAATTTCGGCCAAGTTTGTGTTGGCAAAAAATGGGACGGCCGACCAGCACGGGCACAAGGAAACTGAAGAAAAGGAATAGAGATAAGAGAAATTGAATACATGATATTTACATGAAAAATTCTTCTAATCAGGAAAAATCATAGGACATAGAGTCCACTTGAAAAAAACACTATATGTGAGATGGCTGGTTACAATAGCAAATGGCGAAAATAAGAATAGAATAAAAGAGCTTAAACACTTATTCTACACTCACCACACTTTGCTTTTTTTCTTTCTCTCGTCTGCTTTTCTAACTCTTCTGCCACTACTCTCTCGTTTTATCACTACTGTTTATACATGTATATACACACATATATATATATACAGATCCTGCACTAGTATAGGTTACCATGCCCTGCTTCATGGTTGGTGCACAATTTTCCAGTAGCTGCATGCATATGCACACCCTTTCTAGCGTGAGGCGCATGACGCTGCCACTAAATGGCTATTATAGTCCCAAGGAAGATATCAACCAATCCCCTAATTAGGCAACCAACGCCTTTCGGACATGCCAGTTTTTTGCCAGACAAGATATATAGCCAGCCAACGCCGCCAAAATCTTTACGGGCGGTCAACACCTTGTCGACCGTTGTCATACAAAAAATAACATTCAACAACTTGCAAATCTTCAACCGGCCAACCCCGCGCATCGGGTTATTGACCATCTATCCGGTCAACCATGTTGACCGAAACTTTTTCTTGTTCCGTCTAAGTTCTTCAATCATAAGAACTTCTTCACGGGAGTGATTCCCAATAGTTTGCCATAGGCAAACACAAGATCGGCGTCCATAAAGAGGAAGGGAGGATTTACTCACTTCGATTGTTGATTTTCCTCCGGTGATGGCGGCGACAACAGCAATGGCTCCTTGCTACTCACGATCTCCTTCCTTTCTTTCCACTCTTCTTTCCTTCGGTTTTGCTTCGTTACTTTGCTCGACGGTTTTTTCCCTCTTTTTTCTTTATTTTTAATGAAGGCGAGCTGGTGCTGTCAAATTGGCTCCGGTCCTATTTGCGCCCCTTTTTATGATAATTATATTAATATTACAATGATAACAGGAATGTTTCCTAGATGGACATTCCGTTCGTCCTCTTTTCATGAATTCCAGGGGGCGTTCCTGCTTTCAACTTTATGAATTCCACTGTAGTCTAAGGTGCCCAAGGCGTAGGACTGAACGGAGGAGAAAATCGGATGAGGACTTTGGGCACGGGGCATTTTTTTAGTTGTTTTATTGAGCTTTTTCTCTACAAAGGCCTTCTTATCGTCTTACAACCTGATTAACCCTTTGATCATGCTAAAGTTGTGATATTTCGGATTTCAATTGGATTATTTTAGTATTAATTGTGATTTTTGGGTATTTCGGACGTGGTGAAAATAAATTAAAATATCGTAAAATTTTTGGGAATGATCGGAGGTGCGGAGTGGGGCCCGGAGTGTGCCCGTAATGTTGTTCGGGGGCCGAGTTGGAAATTTAAAATAAAGAAAAGTTATATATATATATAATAAAAGTAATAATAATAATAATAATAATAATAATAATAATAATAATAATAATAATAGTTGAAAAGAAAGAAAAGGAAAAAGAAAATGAAAAAGAAGAAAAAGAAAAGAAGAAAAAAAAAGGAAAATGGGAAAAAGAAAGAAATAGAAGGGAGAAACTGTCGGGGAGAGAGAAGAGGGGCTAGGGTTTGCGGCACGAAGAAGGAGGAGGAAGAGAGAAATCGGCGGCGGCGATGCAGAATCGCGGCGGCGATGGTGGTCGGGCGGTGGCACGCGCAGCGCGGCGGCGGTGGTGTGGGCCGAGGCGATTGTGGGTGCGGTGCGAGTTGGGCCGAGGAGATTGACGGCGAAGTTGGGTGAGGATTCGTGTGCTGAGAGTTGACGGTGGCCGTTCGGGATGGCAGCGAAGCGACATCGGTGGTCTCGGTGGTGTGCGGTGGTCGTGTGGCTCTACCGGCGCGGTGGCGTGCGGTGTGGGTTGTGGAGATCGATCGGCGGTTGCGCGAGAGAGAAGTCGCGGGAGAGAGGAGGCGCGGAGTTTCGGCGTCGACGGTGAGGGCCGGGTGAGGCGAGAGGCGGCGACGGCCACGTGAGAGGTGCGGTGGCAATCATATGCGGTGGCCCGGCAGGCGGGCAGATTTGGCGGCACGGGGAGAGAGAGAGGACATGCGGGAGAGAGAAAGGCTCGATTGGAGTGCCGGGACATCCTTTCTTGAATCTGCCCAGTGGGGTTAAGGCAAGTATCCTCCATTACTATTCTTGATGCGATTTAATTTCCGATGCATTTGACTCTTGTGGGAGATTTTACTAACATGCATATATTTTTAAATACCCGATTTATCAATTGTATACATGCGATGTATGTTTTATCGGTTATGCGGTGGTTTTGTACTTGTATTTATGATTTGGAGGGTTTTGGACACCCTGGACGATATATATGTATGTTTGGTATCCGTATATATTGTGGAATCATAGACCGGACCTTTAGCTAACCATGCATCTTTGGGGTGGGATCACTACGTGATCCGAGGCATACTTCATGTAGAAGATGAGGTATTAGCTACTTAGTCGTAAGAAAGATGAGGTTTTGGCTACTTAGCCGTAAGGAAGATGATGTATTAGCTACTTAGCATAAGGAAGATGAGGATTGGCTACTTCCGCCATAAGGAAGATGAGGTATATCCCCACTGTGTATTTAATTGAGAACCATCGTAAAATTGTGAAACACTAATATATTCGGACGTCCTAATATATAATAAAAATTTGAGGTGCCCAAAGCCGCAGTGGTAAAACATAGTGAGCAAGTTCCTTATCTATGGGAGGCAGTACATGGATGGCCTTGAGCTTTTAAAATTTGTCATATATATATTTTCTGGACGAGGTAACCCTTCCTCAAGTTGGTATCATTATCTTTGGTTCTCGATTTCGTGCATGCTTTGTATTTCAAGCACGTATTTGGGGTGTAAGGTGATTTGAGAAACGTGGTTTGGCCCACGATGGGCGATAGGAATGTCTAAACGTGCGTCTTTAAACCCCGAACGTGTTTTGATTTATGTTTTAGTTCCAAGGTTTTCTCTGATTTCAAATATGAGTTTTAGATCCGACGGCGGTATGTGTCTCCACGTGGATGTGGTGGCGGTTGCGGCGTATGTGACCTCGGATCATATGATATGATATCGCCTATGAGGTTTTACCGGATCGTGGTTTATATGATTTTGTCCCGAAGGAACGAGTTAATGCGGACGACGACTTAGTCGAGACATCTCTCGATTTTCGGATTTCACGGACATGATGTTTTGTTTTACGTGATTGCTATGCGATATCCCCGCCGATTTATGTGCCGTTTTATACGATTAACGATACTTGTTGAGTTCTGCGCTCACGTTTTCATGTTTTATCCCTTCGACTAGTGGCATGGATACGCTTGCGGAGGCTCGAACGTGATCGGGCTCGGGATTCCTTTAGTGAAGATGTTATAATTGTATATTTCGATTTAGGCGATATGTTATGGTTATTATTTATGGCGGGATGGTGCCTTGATCATTGTATGAGAAATATCAAGTTATAGTATTATGGATGAGTTGTAAATTTGGATACCTCCTTGTAATTATGGTCACAGTCATGTATTATTTGTTCGGATTCATATCCGGTGAGATCTTGTGCGTTTTATTTATTTTGGGTCCTGTATATGTTTGATTGTCACATCCGGGATGGGTTATTGTTGTTGATGGAAATCTTATTATTAATTTAATTTTGACCTGCGTATATTGTGGTCCCGGGTCGTGACAAAAGTCTTGCCTTCTGTGGTCGTTCTTGCCTTGAGATCATTAGGCCAATTATTTTCCTGAATGGAGTGGTCTTTTTTTTCTGATTCTTCACGTCAGGTGTTAAATTCTGGTGTCGGAGGAGAGCCCCCCAATTTTTCATGACCTCGTGGAGCACAAAGAGCCTAGAGTATTTTGGATGCATTGTCCATTCGAGTATTTATCTCTTTCATGAAGAGCTCCTGTCGTCTTATTCATGGCTATTTGCGGGATGGACAGGAATGTTGGTTTCGTTGGTAAAAGTGCTCTATGAGCTTTAGTGCTAATTAGTTTTATTTCTGTGTTTTCGATGGTAAAGATGGCTTTTTAGTAACTTCTTACAGACGGCGTAAATATTGCATTCCATATGTCAGATCTTCACGCGAGTTTAATCTAACGCGGATCCGTTCTTCAAAGCCTTGAACTCATGCTGCCTTGGCAATTAAAACGTGCTCAGGATGGCGAAAATTGCTCTATATATACGCGGTTATCATTCGAAAAAATAGAAACATGTAAGGAGATTGTATTGTCACGAACCCGAACCCAAGCAGATCAATTAAATAATTAATATACTTTAAATATTATATTCTCAAAATTGTCAAACTGGGTGTGACTTCAAACATTTAAACTCCATTTTTTTCCATACAGACTCGATAAATATAATTGTGATTCGTTTAACCAACCATGTCGTAAGGGGATATCCAAATAACAACTCGTCCAACAAATTATAAAATACAAAGTCATGATCTACCTTTGACAACGCTTGACAACTCATAACATTCCACACCAAAATTTATTCCCCATACATGATACATGATATCAAAATTCAATAATAAGACACTCACTGAGAGGTGTACGTAGTTCTGTTGAAACTCTTCATTCATAACTTTTAATGAAGCAATCCTCTATCCGAAGGATAAAACAAGAAGAATGAGCTGGCAATGCCGTAAATACACAATGAACAAATGAGTCCAAAAATCGGAGGGAATGTCAAATGGATGAAAAATCAATCAAATTTACGAATAAATTCAAATCGCCGTTAAAATAAATTCAACTCGAAATTCAAGATCCAAATTTTAAAATCGATGGTATCTCGTCTTTCAAAATATCCAAGTCCAAACAAATATCCATTTTGAAAATAGTCCTCGTTCGGACGTATATATATATAAATATATATAACCAAAACATAGGTGATCCGAACCAATTCCAAACCGATGTCGATCGGAGTCCAAATCCGAGTCCGAAACCGAGTCCAAGTCCGAGTCCAAATCCAATGCCCGATCGGCTTGTGATCAGGGGTAATCCGTCTTGGGATGATCGATAGTACGTCTTGCCAAGACGGCAAAATGATATTCCAAAGTTCGGATCAAAACATATAATCAAAATCATCATGACGAGCATACCATGCCCGATTATAGGCAAAATCGGCGAATCTCAAATCAAGTCAAAAATCTATATTGAACTCAAATCCAATACCAATTAATGCAAAAATACAAATTATGCATCAAATTTGGGTTCTTATTATTTAAAGACTAACTCTTGAGGAAGGGTTCACATAATCCCGATAACCTTAGCCAAAATCATGTCTTGTAACCCATAGATAAGGTTCTCACTATGTTTTTGCCACCCGCAGTGTGGGTGCGTTCCTTAAGTTTGTCGGATATATTAGGACGTCATTTATATTCTATCAAATCAAATCATCCAAAATGGGAAGGTCATTAGTCGGCGCTTTCCTGCCGTGAAAAGGGATTTCCAAAATAACAAATAATTTTCCGTCGGGAGTTTTTCAATTTCCAAATCCAAACGTATTGACCACGACCGGCGTGCATGTGAAAATGCACTCGATGCAAATTTTCGTGTATATTTTTGTTGCACATCTTAATATAAATATACATCGAAATTAAATAAATTTTTCTACTTTTAATAAATGCCTAAAATCAAAAAACATATTTAAAACATCCACTTTTAGCCATTAAACTACTTGCTTAAATAAATTGAACAGATAAAATTTTATGCATGTTAGTAAAATTCCCAAACAGTGCCTAAAATACTTCAGGTATTAAATTAGACCAAAGAGGGGGTTATAGATACTTGCCTCAATTCTTCTATCCCGCAAATCTGACAAATGAAGGCTCCGAAATACCGAATCGCGGGCCTCACCCCACTGCCGCACAACCTGCCCGGTGACCCGAGCCACCCCTTCTGTCGCGCACTACAGCAAACAGGCTCTCCTCTTCTTCCTTGCGCAGCACTGCTCCAGCCACGCACGCTTCAGACGACGCCGGCCACCGACGCACCACCACCGACCGTCGACGGCAATCGCCGCTTCACCACTTCCCAGCACCGAGCACCCCCTTCACATCCGCGCGCATCTCCTTCCCTTTCGCCTCCCACAAAGTATCCAAGCCCCCCTTTTCTCCCACTGTGCAATTTTGCGCACAGCCACGCCAGTCCACAGCCGTCGTCGGTCACCTGCGAATGCCACCAACCGTCGACGACCACCGTGACTTCACTCTTCGACCGCTGCAGCAAACGCCGACGATAGCCCCGTCGACTTCGATGGCTTCCCCCTCACTGCACCTTCACCAAATCACTCGCGGCCACTAAAGACAAGGCTTACCGCGCCGATTCCGCCATCCGACGCCGGTGTCGCCATCGCCGTTTCCCCCTCCACCTTGCGCAGAGCCTGAAACGGCCCTGAAACCCTCTCTCTCTCCTCTGCTTTTCTTCCCTCTTCCTTCGGTTTCTTTCCCCTCTTTTCCTCTGTTTTTCCTTCTTTTTTTTTTCTTTGTTTCTCTGTTTTTCCCGAGCCCAAACACCCCCTTAAATAACATAAAAATATTATTATTATTATTATTATTATTATTATTATTATTATTATTATTATTATTATTATTATTATATATTATCTCCAAAACCCCATTCCCCATCCAATCCTATCCTTATCCTGTCCAAAACGTAACCCCCATCCCTCATAATTAACTAATTAATTATATATATATATATATTTATTTATCTCCAAGATTTACGGTATTAAGTAAATTTTTAAAACGTCCAATTTATCCAAATACTCATTAAATATTAAAATATATTCAATGAGGTTCGGGATATTACATGTATAGATGTATGTAGCGGTGGATTGAGCGTTTGGTTGTGTCCTATTGATGGACGACTTAGAAGTGTGCCGGCAGAGGGACATCCTAGAGGTGCATTCGGGAGAGGAGCGACTTAATGGTGCGTTAGCAAAGTGGCGTCTTTGATGTGAGCCCTATTGAGGGGCGTCTTAAGAAGGGGAAACATGCAGGAGATTGTTGGAGTGCTCTACATGGCTGAGTACTAGAGAGAGAACCTTTGTTTGGATGGATTCTTGGGGGATTTGACTATTTTGGTGGGGAGATACCTTTTGGAAGGATTAGAGGTCAGGGCCTCCATTCTCGTCCTTCCTGTTCTTTCCTCTTTTTTCCTTCTGTCCCCCCACTCTCACTGTTAGGATGAGGAGATTTATAAAGTAGAAGGACGATTGTCTTTATCCGATATCAACTGCTCGCCATAACCACATTTGGATAGGACAAACAATCAATTATGGTAAGATGTGTATGGCACATGGGCCTGCTTTTCGTGTCAAAATTACTGAGTTGTCAGGCTTTATTTGGGTCGGCTTTGTTGAACTCATCATGTGGTTATACATACTTAACATTTTAGTGTTTTCACATGATTTTATTTAATTAACAATTTAACTAGATTAAAAATATGATTATAAAATTAATATTTAATAATAATAAATGAAAATAATAATAAATATTAATATATGTTAATAATAATTAGTAATAAATAATAATAAAAACATAAAAATAATAAATAATTGTAAATGATGTGTTAATAATATATAATGTAGCAATATGATTTATTAATGAAATAATAACAAAAAATATTTGTGAAATAATGATATTAATAAGTGTTGTTTAGTTATTAGATGTAAATAATAACAATATTTAATAAATAATAAATAATAATAATAATAATAAATAATTGTAAATGATGTGTAAATAATATATAATGTAGCAATAAGATTTATTAATGAAATAATAATAAAAAATATTTGTGAAATAATGATATTAATAAGTGTTGTTTAGTTATTAGATGTAAATAATAACAATATTTAATAAATAATAAATAATAATATTATTAAATATATTACATATTATGAATAATAATAATAATAATAATTATAATATTATTATCTCTCTCTCTCTCTCGGTCTCGTCTGTCGGTCTTTCTTCCCATTTTAATTTTCTCTCTCCTCTCCTTTTCTCTCATGCCCAGATTTTGTATATATACTGTTTCCGTTCGTTTTTTTACTTTGTTTCATGTTATGTTACATGGTCTTTGGAGAATGTCCTAACATATTTATTCTAATTTTTAGTCAACAAAATACTTAAAAATAGCACATTAATTTTTATATTTTTTATTTTATTTTAATACAATTAATTACTTGCCAAATATATATATATATGTGTGTGTGTATATAGTCAAATTATTTATGTGAACGGATTTGTATCGCTTGCCATCCAATGGCCTAGATCAAAAGTTTTGTTTTTTTAATTAGTTATGTGGTTGGATCTAAACCGTCAATTAAACAATGGCCTTTTATTTTTTAATTTAAAAAAGTTCTAATTTTTTAAAAATATTTATGTGATCGGATCTCGACCATTTTCTAACCAATGGCTTAGATCAGAGGTTTTGTTTTATTAATTAGTTATTTGAACGGGTTTGGGGCATTCATTGACTAACGGCCCATATGTGATGTTTTATTTTTCTATTTAGGCCGTCAAATTGAAATTTTGATTGAACGGCTCGCATTATATGAAAAACTGACCAGTTGGTCATAAGACACAGCATGGCCAAGATTAAACTTCGAAATAAAAAAACACGAAAAGTAGGGCCGTCGATTGCAAGACACATGGTCTGGCGTGTTTAAACTTCAAAATTAAAAAAATACATGAATATCGATGCCTCATCTGCGCTATCAGGTGCTTTTTAAAACCCTAATCCCTAATCTTCTCACTCGCTCAAATCTCTCACTTTCGCCGCTTTCTGCCAATCTCACTACTTCGAACGGAAGATGACCGCAGAATCGTCTCAGCTGCTCACTAGGAACATTTCTCTCCTTGGATCTCAGTTTTGGTTAGCATATGAAGTGAGGTCATATAGATGGTAACAAGGTTTTGTTATTATTTTGAATATATTCTTCACTTTTTTTTTGTTTATATGTACCTCGTTTGCTATCTCCCTCTCTTTTTCTCAAACCCTAATTCCTAAACTTGGATGAGATTAAACTTGGTTATTAAATAAAATACAAATATCATATGTCTTTTTTGTTCTTCGTCTTTCTCAAACTATAAGCCCTAATCGTCACACGTTCACAAGCTTCTCGCCGTCACCTCTCTCTATGCTGATGTCAATCCTCTGGACAGCAGTCCACAAGAGAACCGTCGCCGCTGCTCACTAACAACCTTTATTTCCCTGGATCTCACTTTTGGTGAGGACATCCAGCGAGGTCGAATAGTAGGTAATAAAATTTTATTATTATTTTGAATATGTGCTCCCTTTTTTTATTCATATGTACATCGTCTACTCCCTCTCTCACTTTCTTAAACTCTATTTTCACTCTATCAAGCCTCCCGCCGTTGCCTCACTCTGCAAAATTGAGGTTGAAGTGAGGTAAAATTTTCATGATTTTACTTGACATTCGTCAAATTAGACGAAGTAAGATCCTACTTTTCCAGTATTGGGCCGTTAGATGAAATCGATGGTTTTGATTTCATATATGTTTTTTTTTTTTTAAATTATATGTGAGAAGGATTCTGGGCTGCCCATTAGCCTTTGAGACGGGTGATACCAATGACGTCTGGGAGGGATTTTATTAATTAATTAATTTATTATTATTATTATATAATTGAATTATATGATTTAAATGATTTAACAGGTAAACGATTTCTACTTATCTTAGCATAAAATATCCAAAATCGAAATGTCAGGGTGATACCAATGACGTCTGGGAGAGATTTAATTAATTAATTAATTATTATTATTATATACTCGTGTTATATGATTTAAATGATTTAATAGGTAAACGATTTTTGCTTATCTTAGCATAAAATATCCAAAATTGTAATGTTTGGTTGCATGTTTGGTTGGCAGGATGAATTCAATAGAAGAAGCACCCAAACGAAAACCACGTAAACCAAAACCAGAACCAGAAAAATCTCATTATCAAACAAGAATTGAACATAGAAAGAATCATCTTTGTCCAGGAGGTTGATCTCGAGGCAGCACAAGTAAAAATGGAAACCCAGGTGGGTGGTGTTGTTCTATTTTGTAATCAGTACTCACGTTCTTCATGTGGGTACAGGGTTTTCAATCAACTGTGTATTTTCGGCCTGCAAAAAAATAAGAAAGGAAAATTGCTTGTCAATCTCTTTAAGAGAAGTTGTGCCAATTTATTATGTGGTTAATTTTATCATGTTATGTGATGTTTGCTTCTGGACCTAAATAGTTTGTTTAATTAGGTATGTTCCTTAAGTGAAAATTTTACTATTTGTATGTTTAAATTTATATAAAATCAATCTATTGAAGAGAGGTACTATTGTTATTCAAGTTGGTGTCTGTCAACTTGGGTTACTTGAGCTAGTATTCACTGTCACCTTCTAGATGGCGAATACATATTTTTGCCAGTTCCATATATAAGGAATAATCTTTATTTTATTTTTTAAGACGACAATGAATTATGTTTTTAAATACTGTTGTATTTTCACTATAATGGAAGAGGGTTTGAGGTGCTTGACCTAGTTTATCAAACTGGATAGCTCTACCTAAGAAATGGTTCAATCACCATTTTTTTAAATCAACAAAGTAATGCAATTGCCTTCTATCTTTTCTAATTTCAAAATATTCCACCAATTGAATAGATTTATAAATCACTCTGAAGGTACCTTAATACCCCACCACGATCACCAACCTCCAGAATTCCCTTCCCTGCCAAACAAGTACCGCCCAGCCCTAGTTCCTTCAAACAACTCCTTTTGCCTAAAAATTGAACATCTTGTTTTTATGAAAAAAATACCATTTACAAACTTGCAAACAAATTTAAGTACATTTTTGGTATATGGGATTTCATTGTAATATTAAGTATTCTTATGTGTAAGAGAATTTTAATATTTAGGATGAGTTCATATGGTAACTACTGAAAGTCAATGATTCCTTTGATAAGATGAGTGATTATTCGATCTTTGTTTTTATAATTGAATAGTTACAATTGATCAACATTTAGTTCTATTAATAACTATTTGTCCCTAATTAGGGGAGCACAAACCACTCAAAATTTGTAAATTATGACCTAATTTTTATATAAAATATTATAATTTAATAATTTAAAAATATTTAATTATGATTTTTTTAAATATAACAAAACAGTACCCATTTATTTCTAATTGTATCGTTTAAAAAAAAATTGTGGATCTATATATGTAAAAAATGCACAGCTCCCTTAATCCCTTGTGAGCGCATGTTTAGAAAGGGATTTCAAAAAGTGTCTCAAATTTTCAAGTTCTTCAAATTTATACCGTGATTGGCATTGATATTCAGGGCCCACTTGTAAGATCCATTACCTTGGGGTTGGATTCTGATGCCAGAGAGACCTAGCAGGCTCAGGTGGCCCAAGCGAGAACCAACCCATATGATATGATAGATTTAAAGTCCACTCAAACCCGTGGACTCAAAACAAGTCTCAGAAGCTACTTTACCTGCAAAATCGGCGTGGTCGAGACTTGGTGGCCGATCCTGTTAGGCTATAAGAGGAATGATGATCGGCAGAACACGTGCCCATGTAGAAATGACGTCACACTAGACCCGTGTGCACGTAACGTTCCTGACACGGCAAAATAAATTTGCAAAATTGGTGGCAGGACTTTCTGTACACGCTAGCGTCATCACGTGGCAGCTCCATATAAAGAATTTTAACTACTATATAAGTATTCACTTTGTGCTTATCAAATGATCCGAAATTCAAGACTCTCAACTTTTGTTAGAGCGCACTAAGAGAGAGAAAACAAAAAAAAAAAGACATCCTACGTGGTAAAAAGAGAAAGTGAAGGCTCGTGTTGTAAGAGTGACTCTTTTAAGTTTCCGTACACTTAGTCCTCAATCTCTTGTACTTAAACCTTTAGATAATGAAAGCAATTCTCCGACCAAAATTTCGTGGTTTTTTTCTCAATTAAGGAAAAATTTTCTTGTAAAACGCCACGTGTCATTCTCTCTCTTTCTTATTCGCACATGTGCTATTTGGTATTGCTGTCGAATTCTCGTCCTTATCAAAGTAAAGATCCGATAACGCAATATACCGAATTTTATCAAAATGACATTTTTGAGAATGTCTTATTGTATAGCTAGAGTAATGTTTTAGATTTATCGTAATATTGTTTTTTTGATTTTTTGTTAAAATTAACAATACTATTTATTAAATATATAAGTGTTCTCACTTCAACTTCAACATGGCAATATGTACCGGGAACCTCAAATTTAGAATCTTATTTGATTTATACTCCAATGAAATCTTATTATCCATGCAAACCAAAAATACGTCAAGGGAAAACACCGATGTATCGTTGCCTCATCCAATTCCTGGTGGTTCAGATGAGTTTGGAAGTGATCCATAGGATCAGAATTTCCATCATAAGTATCAAGATTTTGCATTTTGAATTTGTGAGGGAGTGGCCTCGTCCTGATCCCATTGTGAATGGTGATCGTCGTAGGTCAGTAGCTCCTCCTCCAACGTTTTCTCCAAAGACTGGCTGCCAAATCTTTTCGAGCTTTTCTTCCATTTGGGGAGGAGCCGTTATCTTTTTCTTATTGAAATAATTTCTCTATTCGTAGGTGTTCTGTGCAATCTGCAATTTTGGACGTCTCTTACCCTCTGTAGGGAGTTCGCTTTTGGAGTGCCCTGCTTGAAGGATGGGCTCTCTATCGCCGTGTGAATATCGAGAATTTTGCCTCTCTGGGCTGTCCTTCTAAATTCTGACACGAAGTTGCTACTGGGCTTTGTTGATCGAGGAAACTTGAACCTGAACTCGAGTCACCAGACCTGGTTTAGGCCGACCACGAGGAAACCTAAAATTTTGATCAACCTTATAAATTTAATATAATAATTATAATTCTCATAATAAATTTTTTCGAGATACTAAATGTCTACAAAATTATTATCATAGAAATGCAATCCTCATAACATGTCTAAATAAAACTTCAATCAATGGAACTAACTCTAGAATTTCTCCTCTTGAGTCTCTATCTCCAATATTATCTATATCTCGAAGTTTTGTAGCAAAAGTAGGATCCTACGGTCCATACTATGCGATCAATTCAATCTGGAGTATAATAATAAAACTATCAGATATACAATATCAAACGGATAAATATATTTATGAATTTATATTTAATCGTATTTACAACTCAAATGCATAAGGAAGACAGGTCATTTCAAACCCCGATATGACAAGATCAACATACAAAAACCTCTCAGAATCCGACATCAGGTGATAAGTTGAGATTTTTTGGTTTAAATGTCAGCGTATATTACCTGAATATCTAAGAAAAATACTCAACAGGGATTCCATCGAATCTGGATATCGTAAAATACGACATATGGATTCTACCGAATGCAACTTATGGATGCCATCGAATTCCAAACTCAGGAGGTACCATTAATGGTGAATTATTATAATGAATCTCTTTAGACCTTATTCTACCACCGTGAACCAAAGGTCGCGTACTTACGCCCCAAACGATTTGGTTGACACGAGGTTATCCATTGTATCCTAAATACCCCTACAGTCCACCCAGTGATTGTTCCCACAATATGCCCAAACCATTCGTGATACTCCTCGCCGAATGATATCTCTAATAGCATCTCCTACGATGGTCGCATGGCTATAACTATCTATCCACAATTAACAATATACCTTATTATAACAATGATACGAAAATCAGTATCGAATAAGTATAGATCATATTAAGGTACCGTAATATCCCATTTGATTTGATGCCTTACTATTTTCATACACTCTACTCAACATTGATCGTGTAAAGCCAATAATCCTAATACTTACGCAATCAAATATAACGTAAAAGAGGCTTTGTAAGTATAACCATGGAAATGTCGTTCGATACTGATATTGACTGTACTCACACCATCATGATTAATACAATGAAATTTATCATGGAACAGTGAAAGAACAAAAGAGAACCGAATATTTTATTTTATACTCAATCATAATCGGCTATTCCGGTATATCAAACTTCATTTCTAAGGTCAGAAAATATCATCAATTTTGTCATTATCGAATTAACTCGCGATTCTCATCTTATTTAATTATCCCGATTAATTTCACAAAAATTTAATCGAATAATAATTACCGATAACTTTTTCTTTAATCAATTAACAATTTTAATATAGATATATATAATTGTCACACCCATGGCATGCTGCGGTAGCCGCATTCCCTCACTGTCGGCTCCCATACGACTCCCTCTCTTACACCCACCGCAAAGCACCTCCACCAACACGAGCAAACACTGTCTATAATATCATGCAACATACTAAAACCTATGAAAACTATTTGGAACATAACATCAAGCACTAACGGCTGTTCAAAAATTACAAGACAATATTTCTAAACTAATAACTACTATTTGGAATCAATTATACATCATATTAATTAGCTAAAAAATCTTGGAAAGAAGATGGCAACATTACATATTCATAAAATTCTAATCTAAACTCTCTAAAACAGCTCTCGATTTTTCATTCCTGTTCACAAAAACAAAAAAAATTGATTAGAAAAGCTTTTTTTTTTTTTTGTCAGATGAAAACTTAAGCTAAAAATATTTATAAAAAAAACTTTCTTTGTGAAAACGAAAAATATTTTCTAGAACTCGTTTATTTCTTACTATCAACAAGCAAAATCAACTAATAAAAATTTTAACCCAACTACAAGATGATTACCTGTCATTGATATCCTATCCTATTATTGATCATCGATTGGCAACAATTCCAACAACCATCATTAGTTACTAGACAAAACTTCATCTATTATTGCTTACTAAGCTCATCTCCAATAATCGGTCAGGGAAGCCTGTGGTAGCCAATTTTATTTGATGGTCGATATGTAACAGCTTGGGTGCTTCTGATTTGGTTATTGCATGAAAATAAATTGTGATTTCTTACGATAATTATTTGACTTTTTTTGTGATGGTTTAGGATCAAAATTCCATAATTTGGCTTGAAATTTTGGCTTGATATACTCAGTGTGCTATATACTAGAAATTTTATTTGTAAAGTTTATTTTTAGGTAAAATTATAAAATCTATTTGAAGATAAATTTTTTATAATAAATTGATAAATATTTTGATGAAGGTTTAGGTAAAAAATTTTATTGTTGGGCTTAAAATTTAGGCTTGAATTATTTAAAGAGTTATATACGAGAAAATTTTATTTGTAAAGCTTATTTTTGGGTGAAATTATAAAATCTATTTGGAGATAAATTTTTTATAATAAATTAATAAAATTATATGGCATATTAACTATTTAGAAAATGAGTAGATATTTATTATTTGAACCTAATAAGTTATAGTATTTGAATTGATGGATTAAATTTTGGAATTTGAACTACTGAATTAAGTTTAGAGAAATTAATGGGCTATTGGACTGATAAACTAATTGAGAGAATTATTATATATTTGAATTAGGTTGATTTTAAAATATCAAGAGCTATTAATAAAAATATCTATAGATGTATAATAATAACAATAATAATTGTTACGCCTTCGGTTTCTTGTGACTATAATGACAAGGATCCGAATGCTAAGTGACACAAAAGAACTTTTAAATGGAAGAATTTGGTGGCATGTAACGTTTTTAAGTGAAAAAATATATTCTGAATGGGATGAAAAAATTATGGTACACTTGTTCCATGAATTATTTTACTATATGAGCTGTGGTTACAAATGACCCAAAAAAACTGGGGAGCGTAGAAAAAAATAGGTAAGTGGTGAATCTTGGTGTTCACTCTGTTCTTCTCTTCTCTTATAATCGCTTGCTTACTCATATTGTGTATGTGTATTTTTGAAAGCTCATTACACATATATATATATATATACATACAGTTTGCATCCACTTGGTCAACATGGAGCTTGAGTGTGCAGTAGGGCCTGCCACCAATTTTATAAATTTATTCTACAGTGCTCTGTAAAACCCACAAACCTTGAAAGCCAACTATCCTGTGGGTTGCGCATGCTCTGCAACGCCTACCATCTTCTCTGAGATGTTATCTTTATTTCCTTCAGCAGTTGACAGAAGCAGCTATCGACTCTGCAGATCTCACAGACCAAGTAGAGTTTTCGGTGGCCATCACATGTCCTCGTGCCTTAATTGGTGGCTCTGGTTTCTTTCGGAGTTATCGTGCTTTTAGTGCTAATCATTTGTGTTCTAGTTGGAGGCTTCAGTTTTTTATAGAATCCTCGAGCCTTCAACGCTAAGGCCTCGGGCTTTTCGCGCCAAGTCAGCCTCTTGGATCGAACCAGCTCATTGAGCCTACTTGGGATGTGGACCAAACTTAGGGAAGCAGACCTTTTAAATGGTTTCTGGACATCAATACCGATCAATAATAATAATAATAATAATGGAGAAAATTGTCTCCTAAATTGGAAATGAAATTAATCATATGTGGCTTTTGTCTTTTATTAAAGTATTGTGTAGGAAAAGGAGAACGGAAAAATCTGGAAGAACATAGAGGGTATATATTGAATTATATTTTTATATACATAAAAGTGTAGGATGTAAAATATATGTATATGTGTGGCTATATATATATATTTATATATATTCACTCAAATTTATTTAATTATAAATTTGATATGATTAAAAATAAGGTTAGGATATTAATAATAAATAACATTGATTGAGAATAATAATTAATATTAATAAATGTTATTAATAATTAGTAATAGATAATAATTAAAAACATAATAGATAGTAATAAAAAATTAAAAAAATGGGGTTCGTCGATTACGAGACACATGTACGGGCGAGATGAAGCTTCAAAATTAAAAAAAACACGAATATCGGATGCCTCGTCTCTCTCCGTCACATTTTAAAACCCTAATCCCTTATCCTATCCTATCACTCTCTCTAACTTCTCGTTGTCGCCGCTCTCTGTGAATCTCACTACTCTGGATGGCAGACGACCGGAGAACTGTCTCCGCTGCTCACTAGCAACATTTCTCTCCTCGGATCTCACTTTCGGTCAGGATATCCAGTGAGGTCGAATATCAGGTAACTAAGTTTTGTTGTTATTTTGAATATATTCTCCCCTTTTTTATTTGTTTATGTGTACCTCGTTTGCTTTCTCTCTCTCTCACTTTCTCAAACCCTAATCCGTAATCCTCTCACTCTCTCACGCGTCTCGCCGTCGCCACTCTCTGCGAAATGGGGTTTGGAGTTAAGTAAAATTTTCGCGATTTTACTTTACGTCCATAAAATTGGTCGAACCAGAATCCTGCTTTTCAGCCCTGGGCCGTCGGTTTCAGCCGTGAAATTAATCGGGATTTTGTGGCCGTCCGTTCACCGACGGCCCCGATCGAATATTTTGTTTTTTAATTAGTTATTCGGACGGATCTGAGCCGTCCATTAACCGACGACCCTGATCTGAAGTTATATTTTGAAATTTTGGGCCGTCGATTACGAGATATATGGACGGCCGACATAAAAAAAAATACGTATATCAGATGCCGCGTCTGTTTTCTGTCTCACTTTCTCATACCCTAAGTCCTAATCCTCAAACTCTCACAAGCCTCTCGCTGGTCCCTCTCTCTGCGGATCTCAACCCTCCGGGCGGAAGACGGTCGGAGAACCGTCGTCGCTGCTCACCAACAACCTTTACCCGGATCTCACTTTTGATTACGACATTCGGTGAGGTCGAATAGCAGCTAACGAAGTTTTATTGTTTTTTTGAATATATGCTCCCTTTTTTTGTTCATAGTTACGTCGTCTGCTCTCTCGCTTGTCAAACCCTAATCCCTAATCCTCTCAGTCTCTCGAGCCTCTCGCCGTCGCCTCTCTCTGCGAAATGGGTTTTAAGTTTTGTAAAATTTCCATGGTTTTATCCTGCTGTAAAATTAGGCCAGATTTCGTGTATATTTTTTGTTAAATTGTATATGTTAACGGATCTGGCGGTCTGTTAGCCTGATGGTCCAGATCAAAAGTTCTGTATGAGTTTAATTAGACATTTGGACTTACCAGTGCGGTCTATTAAACGACGGCTCCCGAACTGAATTTATATTTTTTAATCTGGCATGTCCATTTAAATCAATCTGAAGTTATATTTACTTGAGATTATGCATGGCTCAGATAATTAATTGGGTCTAATATTTTGCTTTACTTGGATATAATACTAATATATTATGACTAAGTCCTTAAAACTTTTGGGCAGACGGAATCAAGCTATTAGGACCACTTTGTTTCTATGAGGCATATCCCTTTAGAACGTCATACTTTAGGTTTTGTTGATTTTCTAGTATTTGGCTCATATAGAAACGTCTTTTCCACATTTTTGAATCTTGCCCATGCACACACAAGAAAAAGAAAAAGAAGATACATTGTTTAGAAAAACTTTTTTCTTTTGTCAAATGAAAACTTATGTTGAAAATATTTTTATTGAAAAAAACTTTGTTTGTGAAATCAAAAATTATTTTCTAAAGCTCGTTAATTTCTCACTATTAACCAACAAAATTAACTAATGAAAATTTTAACCCAACTACTTGTCGATGATGTCCTGTCGTATTGTTGATCTCCAATTGGGAACAATTCCTGCCACCACAATTATTTACTAGACAAAACTTCATCAATGGGCGCTCACCAATCTCATCTCCAATAATCGGGCATTGATGCTTGTGGTAGCCAATTTCATTCGATGGTTGACATGTAATCTGTCGGTTGCTTCCGATTTTATCATCTTATGAGAATAATTTGTGTGATTAGTTATGATAATTATTTGATTATTTTAATGACGGCTTATGTTAAGTTTATAATTGGGCTTAAAATCTGGACTTAAATAATTTTGAGTTATAAACTAGAAAATTTTATTTGTTAAGTTTATTATAAAATTTATTTGGAGATAAATTTTATATTATAATTTGAAAAAATTATTTAGAGATCATGCTATTGCTGAAAGGATTTGAGATATCCCATGAGTGCTGACCTTATATTGAACTAATGGTTGGATTTGTAGAATCTCTGTTCTATTCCTAATTTTCTAATGATTTTATGGCTTTTAAGTGGTACATACGACTTGTTATTGAGTCTCGGACTGTGGTTATATATTGTATGTTATTATTGATTTTATACATTTAATGTTATAATTTGAGATGCTTACTTGTATTCTTGTATTATTGATTTCCTTTACTTGTTAGGTATTTTGCTTATTTTTGTATTTTCTGGACTCTAGAATGAAGAGATGTCATAGATGTTAGCCGGGATTTGTGAGATTGTTGTTGAGCACCTGGTAGTAGCGATTTTGGAGTTGGTTTATGGGCGAGAATGAAAGTATATATATATATATATATTTATATATATATATTGAGTATTTTATAATTGTAGATATTATATTTTTTGATATATTTGTGAGGATTATTTATGGTATGATGATTTTTAGGGATTTAATAATTTTGAGTTGTTAGAATTTATGATAGATAATTGATAATTTTGGATAGTTTGATATTTTTTGCATGGACAATTTGGGTCAATTCCGGACACTTGGGTTTGGGTTGGGAGACTCGGGTTTGAGTCACCATACAGCATGGGAATTTCATTTGACGACCCCCATGCCTTGATCCAAGCACATTATCTTCCAATGTTGACAACCATTGTCTATTGCTGGTCATCGATATTGTGACCGCCATTGTGAAGTTGCCAATCGGTGACACCTAGAGCTACTATGTTGGTTGCTTAACGGCTCATCCCGAGCCGGTCTGCTAATTTTCATTGCCTCAACTTCTATCATTGCCTCCTGCAACATTGCCCACCATCGACAAGTGGTGGGTCACGAAAACTTTAAGCAATGAGCATTCGGTGATGTCCTCAATCATGCATTCAACTTTAGTGTGGGAATATTTTTGATTTTAGTCTTAGATGCTTGAATAGGTACATGTTTTATACTACCTTCTCACGCCCTATGGACTTGGTGCCTTTTTCACCGAGGGAGAAGGAGGTTATCATCCAGCAAATTATGATTATCATTTTGAGGCTATTTTATGTTAGATCTCATTCAAATGGCTCCAATAAAGACTACGTGATTAAAGAGACTGCATATCTATATTTGACTTCATTGAAGTCTAAATGAATGTAAACCAACGATCGATAACGAACTTTGTGAAAGTGGTATCCCTCCGAAACATGAGACTAAGATTATCACTGTCAGATTCAAGAGGGCAAAAGAATAGAGTTCAAAATGAGATAATTTTTAGAAAAAAATTACATGGTAGTTATCACTTGCAGTACAAAAGCATTAAACTTTGAAGAAGAAGAAAAGTGCAAATGTTCTTAATTAACCAACCATCACACCGGTCAGAATAGGACTTCTTAGTCGTTACTGATTTGTCTAGTACATATTGTAAAATTAAAGCTTACGTTAACAGATGACTAGTAGCTCTAACAAACTAACTAAATATTAATTTATATTTCATATTTAATAATGATGCTTCCTCTGTTCAAAAGAAGCAAAACTATATCAACGTATCAACTTTTACTGACGCTCATAGAGGAAAATGATCCATTGAATGGCAGACAACAGTTAATAGATGAAGTCTATCGCGATCTGCAACTTTAGGAAAACCAATTGTCTATTTTCATTCTAGAAACACTTTACAACTTTGCATTTAATGCCCCCTCGTTTTTCAGTATTACTTGTAAATTTTTCAACGTAAGGGCAGTGGAAGTGCGAGATTTCAAGTATTTTGTTGATCTATTGAGAACTTGCCACTTGCCTTCATTGCTGAGGTCAAGTTCTAATAAAGGGACCGTGTTTGGTACTACGATTAGCGAAACGTATTTGTATAGTGCCGGTGTCAAGTTCGTGCTGTGTCCTGAAAAATCCTTACTAGACATAGAATTCGATCCTGATCGGCAGTCCTTGAAAATGGCACCATTGAAGTTGGATGATTCTACCGAACATTTCTTTTGGAACCTTTTGATATTCGAGTAGATTCACTTTCCCCTTGATTCTTATATAATCGACTACATCATCTTTCTGGTCAAGCTGGTCTCAACTTCTAATGATGTCGGGATTTTACTTCGGTGTGGTGTTATCAATAACTTGTTGGGAAACAACGAAGAAGTTTCGAACTTCTTCAACACTATAGGCAAGCATGTCAAGATGGTAAATTTCAGATTCTATTACTCGGATGTTTGAAAGAAAATGGACAAATGCTGTAATGAGTGTTGGAACCGGAACATAGCCATTTTAAAGCATGAGTATTTCAGTCATCTATAGGCTGCTGTTGCTGTCATCTTTGCGGTTGTGCTTCTCATTCTCACCATCGTGCGAGCTAGTTAAACAAACATTCACGACCGCAAAGATGACAGCAATAGCAGCCTATGGATGACTTAAATACTCCTGCTTTAAAATGGCTATGTTCTGATTCCAACACTCATTACAGCATTTGTCTATTTTCTTTCAAACATCCGAGTAATAGAATCTGGAATTTACTATCTTGACATGCTTGCCTGTAGTGTTGAAGAAGTTCGAAACTTCTTCGTTGTTTTCCAACAAGTTATTGGTAACACCATACCGAAGTAAAATCCCGACATCATTAGGAGTTGAGACCAGCTTGACCGGGAAGATGATTTAGTCGATTATATAAGACTCAAGGGGAAAGCGAATCTACTCGAATACCAAAGGTTCCAAAAGAATTGTTCGGTCGAATCATCCAACTTCAATTGTGCAATTTTCAAGGACTGCCGATCAGGATCAAATTCTATGTCTAGTAGGGATTTTTCAGGACACGGCACGAACTTGACACCGGCACTATGCAAATACGTTTCGGTAATCGTAGTACCAAACACAGTCCTTTTATTAGAATTTGACCTCAGCAATGAGGGCAAGTGGCAAGTTTTCAATAGATCAACAAAATGCTTGAAATTTCGTACTTCCACTGCCCTTACGTTGAAGAATTTACAAGTAATACTGGAAAACGAGGGTGCATCAAATTCAAAATTGTAAAGTGTTTCTATAATGAAAATAGGCAATTGGTTTTCCTAAAGTTGCAGATCGCGATAGACTTCATCTATTAACTGTTGTCTGCCATTCAATGGATCATTTTCCTCTATGAGTGCCAGGTCGTTCCACCTTCGGAAGAGCTCAATTATAAATGCATTATCCACCAATACCATTTCGGTGAATTCTTCGCTACAAAGCTCAAAACTTTGCATGTATTGTCCACGTATCACCACTTCTCTTTCTCTTATAATTTGAATGTAATCCTCCAGTCTTCTAATATTAATCGAAGAAATCATAAAAGCTCGGATGTACCTTAATTTATGCTCCTCCATGAAGCACAACGTTTTGTTTTTGTGATAAAAAGGACCAATTGAAACTACCAAAGGTCTATATGCGGTTTCATTCATTCTCCGAAGATATTCTGGGACTAGATAGAAACTACCAAATTTGATTGCTGTATCTATCTAGTCCTGGAATGTCTTCGGAGAATGAATGAAACAGCGTATAGACCTTTGGTAGTTTCAATTGATCATTTTTATCACAAAGACAAAACGTTGTGCTTCATGGAGGAGCATAAACTAATTTGCCTCCGAACTTTTATGATTTCTTCGATTAATATTAGAAGGCTGGAGGATTACATTCAAATTATAAGAGAAAGAGAAGTGGTGATAAGTGGACATTACTTGCATAGTTTGAGCTTTGTAGCGAAGATTTCACCGAAATGGTATTGGTGGATAGTGTATTTATAATTGAGCTTTTCCGGAGGTGGAACGACCTGACACTCATAGAGGAAAATGATCCATTGAATGGCAGGCAACAGTTAATAGATGAAGTCTACCGCGATCTGCAACTTTAGGAAAACCAATTGCCTATTTTCATTCTAAAAACAGTTTACAATTTTGCATTTGATGCCCCCACGTTTTCCAGTATTACTTGTAAATTATTCAACGTAAGGGCAGTGGAAGTACGGGATTTCAAGCATTTTGTTGATCTATTGAGAACTTGCCACTTGCCTTCATTGCAGAGGTCAAGTTATAATAAAGGGACTGTGTTTGGTACTACAATTAGCAAAACGTATTTGTATAGTGTCGGTATCAAGTTCGTGCCGTGTCCCGAAAAATCCCTACTAGACATAGAATTCGATCCTGATCGGCAGTCCTTGAAAATGGCACCATTGAAGTTGGATGATTCGATCGAACAATTCTTTTGGAACCTTTTTATATTCGAGTAGATTCACTTTTCCCTTGATTCTTATATAATCGACTACATCATCTTCCTAGTCAAGCTGGTCTCAACTCCTAATGATGTCGGGATTTTACTTCGGTGTGGTGTTATCAATAACTTATTGGGAAACAACGAAGAAGTTTCGAACTTCTTCAACACTGTAGGCAAACGTGTCAAGATGGTAAATTCCAAATTCTATTACTCGGATGTTTGAAAGAAAATGGACAAATGCTGTAATGAGTGTTGGAACTGGAACATAGCCATTTTAAAGCAGAAGTATTTCAGTCATTCATTGGCTGCTGTTGCTGTCATCTTTGCAGTCGTGCTTCTCATTCTCACCATCGTGCGAGCTAGTTAAACAAACATTCACGTCCGCAAAGATGACAGGAACAGCAGCCTATGGATGACTGAAATACTCCTGCTTTAAAATGGCTATGTTTCGGTTCCAACACTCATTACAGCATTTATCTATTTTCTTTCAAACATCCGAGTAATAGAATCTGGAATTTACCATCTTGACATGCTTGCCTATAGTATTGAAGAAGTTTGAAACTTCTTCGTTGTTTTCCAACAAGTTATTGGTAACACCACACCGAAGTAAAATCCCGACATCATTAGGAGTTGAGACCAGCTTGACTGGGAAGATGATGTAGTCGAATATATAAGAATCAAGGGGACAACGAATCTACTCGAATACCAAAAGGTTCCAAAAGAAATGTTCGGTCGAATCATCCAACTTCAATGGTGCAATTTTCAACGACTGCCGATCAGGATCAAATTCTATGTCTAGTAAGGATTTTTCAGGACACGGCACGAACTTGACACCGGCATTATGCAAATACGTTTCGGTAATCGTAGTACCAAACACAGTCCCTTTATTAGAACTTGACCTCAGCAATGAAGGCAAGTGGCAAGTTCTCAATAGATCAACAAAACGCTTGAAATCCCGTACTTCGACAGCCCTTACGTTGAAGAATTTACAAGTAATACTGGAAAACGAGGGGGCATCAAATGCAAAATTGTAAACTGTTTTTAGAATGAAAATAGGCAATGGGTTTTCGTAAAGTTGCAGATCGCGGTAGACTTCATCTATTAACTGTTGTCTGCCATTCAATGGATCATTTTCCTCTATGAGTGTCTGGTCGATCCACCTCCGGAAGAGCTCAATTATAAATACACTATCCACCAATACTATTTCGGTTAATTCTTCGCTACAAAGCTCAAAACTTTGCATGTAATGTCCACATATCACTACTTCTCTTTCTCTTATAAGTTGAATATAATCTTCCAGTCTTCTAATATTAATCGAAGAAATCATAAAACTCGGAGGTACCTTAGTTTATGCTCCTCTATGAAGCACAACTTTCTGTCTTTGTGATAAAAAGGACCAATTTAAACTACCAAAGGTCTATACGCGGTTTCATTCATTCTCCGAAGACATTCCGGGACTAGATAGAAACTATCAAAGTTGATTGTTGTATCTATCTAGTCCCAGAATGTCTTCGGAGAATGAATGAAACAGCGTATGAACCTTTGGTAGTTTCAATTGGTCATTTTTATCACAAACACAAAACGTTGTACTTCATGGAGGAGCATGAACTAATGTGCCTCGGAACTTTTATGATTTCTTGAATTAATGTTAGAAGACTGGAGGATTTCATTCAAATTATTAGAGAAAGAGAAGTGGTGATAAGTGGACATTACATGCAAAGTTTTGAGCTTTGTAGCGCAGAATTCACCGAAATGGTATTGGTGGATATCAGATTTATAATCGAGAGCTCTTCCGAGGTGGAACGACTGACACTCATAGAGAAAATGATCCATTGAATGGCGGTGAACAGATTAATAGATGAAGTCTACCGTCATTCTCTGCAACTTTAGGAAAACCAATTGCCTATTTTCATTCTATGAACACTTTACAACTTTGCTTTTGATGCCCATTTTCCCCTTGATTCTTCGAATATTATTTGTAAATTCGACTCCTAATGATGTCGGGATTTTACTTCGGTGTGGTGTTTTCAATAACTTTGTTGATCTGTTGAGAACTTGCCACTTGCGTTCATTCACGATGGTCAAGTTCTAATAGATGTTTGAAGTGTTTGGTACTAATGATTAGCAAAACGATTAATGTGTATTTGATTGTCCAAGTTCAGATGTGTCTCTTTGCGGTTGTCTTCTACTAGACTCACCTTCGTGCGGGGCTAGTTAAACAAAAACATTCTTGAAAATGGCACCATTGAAGTTGGATGATTCGACCTTTAACAATGCTTTTTTGGAACCTTTGATATTCGAGTAGATTCACTTTCCCCTTGATTCTTATATAATCAACTACATCATCTTTGGTCAAGTTGGTCTCAAGTTGCAAACGATGTTTCGATTTTTCAACAGTGTGGTGTTAACACCACAACTTATTGGGAAACAACGAAGAAGTTTCGAACTTCTTGACACTTGTAGGCAAGCGTGTCGAGATGGTAATTTCAGATTCTTATTACTTTCGATGTTTGAAAGAAAATAGATAAATCTTGTAATGAGTGTTGGAACCAAAACATAGCTTTATTTTAAAGCGAGGAGTATTTCGATCATCCATAGGCCCTTTATTAGCTTTGTCATCTTTGCGGAGGCGTGCTTCTCATTCTCACCATCGTGCGAGCTAGTTAAACAAACATTCACGATCGCAAAGATGACAAAGAACAATTGTAAAGTGTTTCTAGAATGAAAATAGGATTGATTTTCGAAATACTCCCGCTTTAAAATGGCTATGTTTGGTTCCAACAATCATTACGATCATTTATCTATTTTCTTTTCACGCATCCGGTAATAGAATGCTAATTTACCATCTTGACATGCTTGCCTATAGTGTTGAAGAAGTTCGCAAACTTTTTCGTTGTTTTCCAATAAGTTATTGGTAACACCACAATCAAAGAAAATCCCGACATCATTAGGAGTTGAGACTAAAAGGACTTGAAACTACGGGAAGATGATGATCGTGCGGTTTGATCGATTATATAAGAATCAAGGGGAAAGCGAGTCTACTCGAATACCAAAAGGTTCCAAAAGAATTGTTCGGTCGAATCATCGAACTTCAATGGTGCAATTTTCAAGGACTGCCGATTAGGATCAAATTCTATGTCTAGTAACGATTTTTCAGGACACGGCACGAACTTGACACCGACACTATGCAAATACGTTTCGGTAATCGTAGTACCAAACACAGTCCCTTTATTAGAACTTGACCTCAGCAATGAAGGCAAGTGGCAAGTTCTCAATAGATCAACAAAACGCTTGAAATCCAATTGCTTCATTCTAGAAACACTTACGGCGTTTGAAGAATTTACAAGTATCTTTATTCAACGAGGGGGCATCAAATTTGTACTCAGCGAAATGGGCGTTGTATTTTTCAACTCAAAAAATCGTTGGCTTGTCTCTTACAAGAGCAAGATCCTGTAAGTATGTACTACGGCAAACTGAAAACAATCTGGGATGAGCTTCTCATATATGACCCCGTCCCAGATTGTGCATGCGGCAAATTGAAGGTGCTTGTCGAGCGCAATCAGAGGGATTGTGTTATTCAGTTTTTAATGGGTTTAAATGATTCTTATACTAACGTTGTCGGGACAGATTATGTTGATGGATCCTCTCGCATCCATCAACGAGTCTTGAACTCCGTTATACAACAAGAAGAAAAGATATCATCGGATGTTACCCTCTGTTCACACAGAACCAATGGCCTTACGGGTTGTCAATAATCCTAAGAAATTTGTGAAACAAACCTCTATGCAAAAGAAAGACCGGCCCTTTTGTGTCCACTGCTGTGTCTCAGGACACACCATTGAACAATGCTTTAAGGTTGGGAATGCCGAAATGTCTATTTGTACTCACTGTAATAAAACTGGTCATACCGTTGATAAGTGTTACCAACTTCATGGTTTCCCTTTCAATCCGAAACCTCATGGTAAGTCTGGAACGAATACTTTTTCGGCCAATCATTCTAGTTTTAACACCATTGCTGATCACGAGGGCAAAGAGGATGACAAAGTCGCCTTGACAAAAACTCAGTTCAGGCAACTATGAATTTATTGCAATCTAAAGACCTTGCCGTCTCTGCCCTAACAGCTAAAGAAATTGCTTCCCCTTTTGATCCCATTGGTGATCAGTCCAAAATGGGTAACATGACCGGTATTAACCTTTACTCTGTCCCTTCTGCTTGCAATAAAACTTGTATTTGGATTTTGGACACAGGGGCCACAGATCACATGATTTGCGACCCCTCACTGTATTTGCATAAACGGTTTGCTGTTGGCAGCTCTGTGAAACTGCCTAATGGGAGTACAGTGCCCGTGTCTCACGTTGGTGATGTTAAACTGTCTACCAGGATTACCCTTACTAACGTATTATGCGTTCCCTCCTTCGGTTTTAATTTGCTTTTTGAAAGCTCTCACTGCTTCCGTTCGTTGCTGCACGGTTTTTTTCTCTAACATTTGCTTGATTCAGGACCTTGCCTCCTGGACCACGATTGGGATGGGTGAAGCGAAAAATGGTTTATACTATCTGCTGAATAATGACGTGCACCCAAATACCTTGGCTTGCCTTCTCTCCCAACTTTCGATGCAAATTGCAAAGCCCTCTGCTAATTTTGTTTCATTACCAATTAACTTATGGCATTACAGAGTAGGACATGTGTCCCATTCTAAAATTCAATTGATGCATGATCCCTTTGTAGAAGAAGCATTACATTCTTTTAATGAGACTACATGTTCCATTTGTCACATGGCTATACAACGTCGACTTCCCTTCACTCTCAGCATCCACAAGTCACACACTTTATTTGCTATGGTGCATTGTGACTTATGGGGACCCTTTTCAAAAGTGTCTTATGACGGATATAAGTATTTCTTGACTATCATTGATGACCTTTCAAGAAAAACTTGGATTTATCTTCTGAGACAAAAATCTGACACAAAAACGTGCTTAGAGGCCTTTTACAATCTTGTCACAACACAATTTAATGTCAACATTAAAATTATTCGCACTAATAACGGGTCCGAATTTAGCCTGGGAGATTTCTACAGTAGAAAAGGTGTTATCCACCAACGCAGTTGCGTGGAAACACCACAGCAAAATGGTGTTGTTGAGCGTAAACACCAACATTTATTAAATGTAGCTAGAGCCATTAGATTTCAATCAAGCTTTCCACTGAAGTATTGGAGTGATTGCATTCTGACTGCAGCTTACATTATAAATAGAATACCCACTCCCGTGTTAAAAAATAAAACCGCATATGAAATTCTATTTGGAGTCAAACCAAGTTAGGATTACTTACGTACTTTTGGCTGCCTGTGTTTTGCCGCCACACTTTCTCGAGAGCGAAAAAAATTCGACTCCCGAAGTAGGACTTGTGTATTTTTGGGGTACCCCTTTGGTGTTAAAGGTTACAAGTTACTTGACTTACATAGCCACAACACATTTTACACTCGGGATGTCATATTTCATGAAAATATTTTTCCTTTTCAAAGTAATGCTGAAACTGTCCCTAAAGTAGACTCTGATAAACAACCTCCCATCATCCCTGAATTTGTTGTGAATCCAGACACTATAGATGACAACCAACCAACTGTTGAACCTCACAGTGGTGAAGAACAACCTACATCAACCCCTGACCAGGGGCAATTGGAAACCACTCTAGGAGTTTTGATGGCCATCCGCAACCCAGTGTTCCCACTGATTCCGTCACACACTATCTCCTATGCAAGATAAAACTCTTCTTCGCAGAACCACTAGAACTATAAAAGCTCCTCAATACCTCAAAGATTTTCACTGCAATCACGCATACCAAACTACATCCACCCAAGCACTAGTGCCAAGTACCCCTGGCACACCTTATCCCCTTGAAAATTATATATCCTATCACAAATTGTCTCCAGCCTATAGCGATTTTTCATCCTCTGTCTCATCTCAAATTGAACCGCAAATCTACGCTCAAGCTATGTCTGATCCTAATTGGTGCAACGCTATAAAAGCAGAGTTAAATGCTTTAGAATCAAATAACTCATGGATTGTCACTAATCTCCCACTAGGAAAGAAATCAATCAGCTGTCTATATGTTTTCAAATTAAAACTCAATAGCGATGGGAGTATTGAAAGATACAAATGTCGTTTAGTAGCAAAAGGATGCACACAACAGGAATGAGTGGACTATCATTAAACTTTTTCTCCAGTTGCCAAATTTAGCACTGTGCAATGCCTCTTAGCTATAGCCGCCATAAAAGGATGGCACTTATACCACTTTGATGTCAACAACGTCTTTCTAAATGGAAATCTAAACAAAGAAATATATACGAAACCACCTCCTGGTTACATCATGGAAGGTCCTAACTAAGTATGTAAACTATCAAAAAGAATCTATGGCCTTAAGCAAGCCTCTCACCATTGGTATTCAAAACTTTCCGGTTCTCTAATTACGTTTGGTTTCGTTCAATCAAAGGTAGATTACAGTTTATTCACTAAACAAGATAATCAATCCTTTACAATCTTTCTTGTATATGTTGATGACATCATTGTTGCTGGTAATTGTTTACAATTGATAACCTCTGTTAAATCCTTTCTAAATCGGACCTTTAAAATAAAGGACTTGGGTACCTTACAGTACTTTCTTGGCATTGAAGTTGCCCGGTCACCGAAGGGTATCCACATTTGTCAACGAAAGTACACTCTTGACATTTTAGTTGACTTTGGCACCATCGGTTCCAAACCCCAAAAACTACCCATGGACCAAAATTTAAAATTGCATAAGCAAACATGAGTTGCTCTTAAAGACCCTAGTGTGTATAGAAGACTCATTGGTCTCCTTCTGTACCTCACTGTCACACGGCCTGATATCGCCTTTGCAGTCCAAACTTTAAGTCAATTTATGAATCAACCCACCATGAGTCATTTAAATGCTGCACCAAGTATTGTGATACTTAAAACTAAACCGTTGTCTCTCGCTCATCCGCTGAAGCCGAATATCGATCCATGACCACAACTTGTTGTGAATTGCCTTGGCTTCGTTATATTTTGACTGATTTGCAGGTTTTACATCCTCATGCAGCACTCTTATATTGTGATAATCAAGCAGTTCTTCACATCGTCGCCAACCCAGTTTTCCATGAACGTATCGAGCTGGACTGCCATATCATTCGTGACAAAATTCAAGACAGAAGCATTCGCACCTATCATGTCGCTACTCACAATCAACTCGCAGATATCTTCACCAAGCCTTTACCTCCACATCGGTTGAACTTCCATTTATCTAAGATGGGCATCATTAACATATACGCTCCATCTTTTCTTCATATTTCTTCAATCGGCCACATAAATTGACAAAATAAAGGATTCGACGGTCCATTTGCATAGTTTTATTCAAAAAAGACTTCTTCAAAAAGTATAACAATTGCCCGCTTTGTTGCCATCTTCACCTCCATTTATGCTTCGCCGTCTCTCTGTTTCGGATAACACTCCTCATGTTTTCTTACATTTTTTTTAATATATACTTTTTTCTTTTAAACTTTGATCAATCATTTTTTTTTTAAATATATATATTTTAATCATTTTTAATTATTCAAAAATTTAACTCGTTGACAAAATACCTTTCTTTCCTTAGATCTCACTTTTGGTGATGACATTTCTTTTCCCAGTCTCATGGTGATGACATTCAGTATGGTCGAATAGCAGGTAATGAAATTTTGTTATTATTTTGAAATTTTTTGTTCATATATACGTCGTCTACTCTCTCTCTCTCTTTCTCAAACCCTATTTCCTAATCTTCTCACTCTATCAAGCCTCTCGCTGTTGCCTCTCTGTGAAATGGGGATTGAAGTGAAGTAAAAATTTTCATGATTTTACTTAAGATCCTTAAAATTAGGCGAAGTTATATCTTACTTTTCTGTCCTGGCCTGTCGGATGAAATCAACGGCCTAGATTTCCTATATGTTTTTTTAATTATATATGAGAACGCATTTGAGCCGCCCATTAACATTTGCGAGGAGTGAGACGAGTGAGGTCGGGATGGGATTTTATTAATTTGTTTAATTATTATTATTATTATTGTTATATGATTTAAATAATTTTACAGTCAAATAATTTTTACCTATCTTAGCATAAAATATCCAAATTCTTAACGCCGGGTGTTACATGTTTGTTGACGGGATGAACACAATTGAAAATGCACCTTGACCAAAACCACCTAAACCAACACCAGAAGCACCAATACCACCTGAACCAGCACTTAAACCAAAACCAGAAACAAAGGAAATGGATGCTGTCCCAAAGCAAAATGAAACTCAGGTTGGAAATCGGGAATGTGAAAACTCCAAAACAAATAGAGTTTGGTGTCGTTGTTCTATTTTGTTATCAGTACTCACGTTCTTCTTGTGGTTACAGGGTTTTCATTATACTGTCTATTCGCACCCTGCCAAAAAAAAAAAAAAAGAAAAGGAAAGTAGCTTGACAATCTCTTTGAGAAATTGTGCCGATATATTATGTGGTTAATTTTGTCATGTTATTTGATGTTTGCTTTTGAACCTAAATAGTTTGTTTAATTAGGTATATTACTTAAATAAAAATTTTGCTATTTGTTTGTTTAAATTTATACAAAATCAATATATTGAAGTGAGGTACTGCTGTTATCCAAGTTGGTGGCAGTCAAGTTGGGCTACATGAGCTAGCCTTCATAGCCACTTACCAGCGATGGAGCATTCATATTTTCAGCAGTTCCATAATTAAGGAAAATTTTTTATTTTTTTCCTTCTAACAACGATGAATTATGCTTTAAAATGCTGATGTATTTGCACTATACGGAGGATGGTTTGAGGTACTTGAACTAGTTTATTAAACTAGGTTGCGTTACCTAAGAAATAGTTCAATCACCCTTTTTTTAATCAACAAAGTAATGTAACTACCTCCAATCTTTTTAATTTCAAAACCTTCTACCGAGTAGATTTGCAAATCACTCTCAAGATTCCTTAATGCCCCACTACGACCACTGGCCCCTGGAATTCCGTTCCCTGCCAAAGAATTATCAACCAATCCTAGTGCCTTTGAACAACTTCCTTTACCTCAAAATCGAACATCCTATTTTATGAAAAAAATATCATCAATGGACTTGAAAATAAAATTAAATACCTTTATGGTATATGTGATTTTTTAAAAAAATATTATGTCTTTTTATAGGTAATAATTTTAATATTATTAATTTTAACAACTTCCTCTCGACCATTCATCGGCTGCCATGTGTCTCCTCCCCAACGACACATTATACCCTATAAATATGCAGAGAGTCTCCCTTCCAAAGGACTCCCTTCCAAAGGGCAATCCCTCTTGAAGCTCACTACAGACCAACAGAAAGATTTTATCCCTCTCGTTCTCTCTCGGCCCCTCTTTTTCCAACAAGGAGCGAAAGAGTGATAAAACTTCCCAACGAGAGAAACCTTTAAGGAAGGAAAACACAAAACAAGAGACGAGGAAGGGATCAACCCCTAAATATTTACAATTTGTAAAAACTTTCATCTTATAGTGAAGCATTCTAAAGGCTCATTTAAGGGGAGGTTTTTCACGTAAAATTTGGTCTCAATCTCCCTCTCTAACCTTAAACACTTGTGTTACACACGGACCCCGAGTCCCAGGACGCAACAGATGTGATCATTACTTATTTTAAATTATTATATATTTGAAGAGTTTTGTACGTTGTATGTTTTTATGTATTCGAAAGATTTTTGCATATTTTATGTTTTTATACAGTTGAATGTTTTCGTAAGTTTTATCTTCATATATGTTTGCGCGATTTTAGCATATTTTATATTCATATATTTGTACGGGATTTTTTGCATATCTTGTCATGTTTTTGATATTATCGGCACTTTGGTTTTTGATCATGAATATTATTATTTACATCTTTATTAACTATATCTACATATATAAAAATTACATATACTTTGTTAAATCTTAGGTTTACTTTTATTACATTTTTGTTAACCTTTAAGATTAAGAGGGTTGGATGTATTTGTAGAGATTTCAAATATCGGAGAAGCTTTTCGAAAGAAATAATTTTTTTTTGGATATTTTAGCTATATTTTGATTATTCAATAAAGTGTTTGTTAATTCAATTTTTTAAATTGTTTTTATTAAGGTCATGAGTCAAGAATTTAATTCAATTACGATGTTGGATTTATTGTGGGTTGTTTTGATTCGAATTTGAGTTGATTTTTCTTATTTATAGTCTAGATCAATCAGAATAGATTCGTTATTAGAGTCACTTTTGAATGCAGATTTTAGTTTCTTTATTTCGATATTTGTAAATTTTTGAATTGTTTAAATCATTTGCTGTAAGATTTCGACCTGCTATTTAGATTAGTTTTAAATCAAAGATTAAATGTTTAATTATGAGTCTTAAGTTAAAATTTGATTGCTATATTTTATTACGAATATTGGGTCAGAGATGTGATGCCGTGACACCCACGCTTGTTCTACAATCATCAAAAGATTAATGCCTTTGTACTCCAATAACAACGGCCAAGTTGTTTTCTGAAAATGTTTTCTTCTCGAGATCTGATCCTCTTCGCAATGAACCTGATAGTGATGATCTTCAGCTTTGAAAGTCTCAAATAATGACATCTCCATTGTTGCAATCCTTTTACCTTCATCTTTATTCTCTAATATTATGGAGGAAACATAGTATATAAGAAATCATCTATAATTGTCCCAAATCAATCAACATCGAGACTAATTAATATACACCTACTGTTTAGCTGGTTTTTAGTCAGAGTATGTGGTTTTGCACAACTGTGAAGTTAATAATGCAAATGATAAACAATGAAAAATAACTTCTTTGTAATATAGTGGTAAGCCTATGTAATGCATATTATTATTTCCAAAACTCACAATAGAAAAAACTCATACACTAAGATACCCATTGTTGCTATTTTTTTATCTAATGGTGTATCCTGATATACTATTTCCTAGTCATCGGGCGACGACCAAAAAAATAGTCATGGTGCTAGGTGACCAAAATTGACATCTACCAAGTTCACAACCACCAACCTTTGTAAAAGAAGGATTACTAAAAAAGGTGATAGTGGTTCAATTGCTCTATACTTAAAGGCTTAACAGAAATTATGATTTTATTATTATTGCGTGGATCATTACCTTATACCACAATATAATTATTGAATATATATGATATTATACTTTTAACCTCTGATTGTTTCTAAATTAGAATATTAAATATTTTTAGTTGTATGATTATTAAAATAAAATATTAATGATTAATTAAATTGGTACACATTATACTAGCTTGCTGAAATGGGTGATTGAGCTTGTGGTTACTTGTATAGTCGACACTATAATGAATACACAGATGCTCATTCACTAAAAAATGTACAACATATGATTAATTGAGAAATCCTTAATTCCTAACTCTATCTTTCATGCATAAGCTGTTGGGTTTGACCCGAGTATACATAACCCGGCACAGTGAAACAAAATTCGAACCTTCCGTCATATATCAGCCACTAAACTCGTAAGTATAATAAATATAATAATGTATAATATTTTTAATATAAAAAATTATTTTCAACTAAAGAAAAAAATATTGAATAAATTCATTATAAAAGTGCCAATTATAAGTAACCTCTTTTGAAATTATTTTATTACAATTTCGAGTAAACAATGATTATTCATAACCCCTTAACACACCAAACAAACCACAAGAAAAATACAATGAGAAATAAGAGCAATCAAAAGAAAGTACAGTCTAAAAATAACTTCTAGAACAATGCACCCGATATTGATGAAAGACAAAACTCAAATCAGATTTTAATTGGATATTAAATATCTTCATCTTTTTTTTTGTGATGTACCATATTACCAACCGAAAATTCGGTAGAATTTTAGTTGGAACAGGGAGATGCCACTGAGCCTCTAAACACCTTTAAAAAAAAACCTACAGAAGCAAACTAAATATCCATAATATCATAATTTAGCTGAACATCTCACAGCTACTAGTATACAGACAAAAATACAACATAATACATATAATCTTACTATTCCCAAAAGAATTATCAACTAAACTAAAAATACAAAATACAATTCTCCAAAGCATAAATAAAACATCATCTCCATGCCTATGCTAGGTGCTGACTCCTCTACTCCTCGTCGGGTAGTAATTCGTGCTAATCATTTGAAGGAAAGGGTAACAAAATAGTAAAGTGTGAGCTAAAACTTAGTAAGGCACAATATAACAACATACATGAGAGATTATATTTTTAAGACATATTAATACATTTAGGAAGGAAAGACAGGCATATAAATGGTCATGCATCTTGAATACAAGAAGATATGCTTCTGTGAATGTTTTTTAGTCCCTTTTCCCCCCTTCTTTTCTTAATTGCCATATTTTATTTGAGACTTATTTCGTTTGGGGGTCAAGGTCAGTAAGCCTCACTGATAAAGGAGCGGTCAGTCATAGTTTGGATTGTATTTGCTCCTACATAATCCAAAGCCATCTCCTCCTACTAAATACCTAGAGGCGGGCTGTTTACATACCATCTCTATAGACGGGGCTGATCAGCCACGACGGCCCAGCCACAAGCAGTTCCAAAATAGATAACGACCTTCTGTTATAACATACTAAGGCTTTCCAATAAATTTCACTCGTTACAAAACACGGTTAGGATATACGATCAGAGTAATCCTTGAATTTTTACTATAATATACATAGCATGTCGAAATTTGTTATCCATAATTATTGGTCCAAGGTCTTAGTTTCTTATTTCATTAGAAAATCCTATCTTTAAATACAAAATCATTCGTTCCTACTTTACTGGGGAACGTTTTATAAGCCAAACAGTTCATAGCTCCATCACTTAATTACAGAATTTTCTCCATCATTAGATTCTTTTTCACAAGCATATTTCTATATTCTTCGTGAGTTTATATCAAAGGGATGATAATTTCTTGCCTTATCAAGCCAATTACGATCAAGACGTCTATTTGTTAAATTTCCTCATAACAGTTGGTATCATGGTTTTGGGGCGTACAAAATTAATATATGCATAAATCATGAAATTAAATGCAATTCAATCACATTCATAAGTTAAGATTCAATGTCCTCAGTCTATTTTATGCATAAGATTCACAGGAATGTCGGTCGGAAGGTGCAGGGCACGGGTTAAGATTTTAGTGTGTGAAAACCGCACTGAATGCGAATATTTGGTGACCAAAACGATAGAATTTCGTGCTAAAGTCGTGGGTATCGATATCTTGGTACAAATTATGCATATAACCCAAAATAAACGGTAAAATTTGTCTTGGCGCGGGTTAGGATTTCAGGGTACGAAAAACTATTCAAATCTCGCTCAACGAACATAAAAACGAATTATGTTCATGTTTGGGACATGAGTATTACGAAATACAAATTTATTCGGGTATCAAAATAAGGATATCGGAAGAAAAATGAGATAAAAGTGTGAATAAATGAGAGAAAATGGTATGAGTACACTTACCTCGATCCAATCTATCACTTTTGTAACTAGCATTAGCTAAAAAATGAACCCGAGGTAATGCTCAAAAATGAACTCGAGGATCTCGGATTTTCTCCCTCTTTCTTCTCCTTGCGCTCTCTCTCTCTTGAACAAACAATCAAAGAAAATGGGGAAAAAAGCGCTTGCGGCGCTATGTATTTCCCAGAGCACTAACCGGGCGCACGGCAAGCACACCCCTACTGGAATCAGTGCTGACCCGGGTGCTGGCAATTTGTTTTGGGCGCTACGGCGCTGCCTCGGGCGCCCGGAAGGCCCACATCGCCCAATTGCCTCTCAGTCCCGACGCTAAATTTTTCCATAGGACTTGAATCCAATTAAGACTTACGTACTTATATTATAATATTGAATGTATATAAAATCTTTCATTTTTTTAAAATTCGATAAGTCTATTTTAAGTTATTTTTCGTCGATGTAAAAGAAAATAAAATATAGCATACAACAATAAAGTTGTATGTACTTTATCATCTAGTCACTTGTTGGATGGTGGATGTAGAATAATGGCATTCATGCATCTAGTGGAACACTTTATTCCATCTTTGGGACTCTTGCATCACCATAGGAACGTTTCTATAAGTTAGAACTTCTAATCATCTATACGTGAGACCACCTGAAGCACTAGCAGCATTCTCGACTAAAGAAAATTCAGATGGATGGACAAAATAATCATAGAAGTCAACTAAACAACAATAAAGGCGAAATGAATGAGAGTGAGGAGTTTGATGCCAAGAAAAACACAACAGAAGCAGCAGGAGAGGATGCTGTGCCCAACCAAATCAAAACTCAGGTTGGAATTCAAGAACATCAAAACTTCAACACAGGAATTCCTTACTCTAAATGGGCAGGAGTAAAACAGCAAGGGAATAATGTCGTTCAGCAATGTGAAGTAATTGTGCCAGAACATCTAATAGTGCGAGAACGTCTAATTGTAATGCCTTTATCACTTCAAGAAGAACCCTCAACTAAAGGAAGCCATGATGGAGGTGGACAAAGGAATAATGACGGTCAGCGGATCAGAGCAGGTAAAATTAAGATGGATACAAGCAATAAAGAAGTGAAAACGAGGGAAGGTAAGTGGTACAACAGTTATTTTATTTTATAATCACCACTCATATTCTTCAGATAGTTACACAATTTTTGCAAAGAATGTGGTTGATTTTAGTACTCTACAATCTCTTTAACATGTGCATATGTCTACCTACTCCCCGCTGACTCCAAAATGAAAGGCAAGTTCCTTGTTAGTCTCTTTAGGAGAATTAGAACCTATATGTTATGTGGTTGAGTTCAAATTGTTATGTGATGTCTGTTTTTAGACAAGGATACTTTGGTTTAATTACGTGTGTTATTCAAACAAAAATCTTATTATTTATAAGTTTAAATTTATATGAATATCAATATATCAAAGAGAGATACTACTGCTATTAAAATTGGTGTTTTAGTTCAAACTACTTTAATTAGTGTTCATGGCCACCTATCAGTAACGAAGCAGATAAATCTTTACCAATTATATATTTAATGAAAATTATATTTTTTCTCTATAGGACAATGATTTGTGCTTCAAAGTGCTAATGTATTTTCACAGTGATGGAGGATAGCTTGAGGTACTTGACTAAGCTCATCAAACTACATAGCACCACCTACGAAATAGCTCAATCACCTTTATTGTTAATCAACAAAATAATACATGTACCTTCTACCTCATGTAATTTCAAAACATTCAGCCAATTGAATTGAGTGATAAAATCACTCTCAAGGTACTATATTGCCCTACCATGACCACCACCACCAACCACCGTAATTCCCTTCCCGCCAATCAACTACCATCCAACCATGGTACCTCCAAACCGCTTTTATTGCCTCAAAATAGAACAACATTTTTTGAAGTACCATGTATTAACTTGTAAACGGAATGTATTGAGTGAGTGATTTGTTAAGAATATTAAGTCTTCTTATAGATAAAAAAAAATTGAATACATAGGTGAGCGAATTCCCAAAGTGACTGCCAAAATTGAGTGATTCCTTTTATAGTTTGAGTAGTTCTCTAACTTTTGTCCTTATAATTAAATATTTACAATTAATTGCCTTTAATTCCATCAATGACTTCTTGACCACAGATCTGAGGAACACATATGTAATCTTTTTACTTGTAAATTTTAAATATTAATTTTTAAATAAATAGTTATAATTTAATTATTTTAAAACAGTTAATTTTATATTTGTTTAATAAAATTTTATAAAATTATATCTATTTATTTTTAAATAAATTATTAAAAATATGGATGATCTCTCTCTCTCTCTCTATAACATTTAACTCCCTCTATCCCACTTGACCACATGATTAAAAAGGAATATTTTAAAAAAAAATCTAAAATTTTCGTGTTATCCAAATTCATACCAAATCTTATCAAAATGACATTTTTGAAAATGTGTTATTGTATAGAAGGAGAGATGATCCATGTTTACCATGATCTGATTTTTATGGTTTTGATTGAAATTATAAATATTGTGTAGTACATATGTAAATAGTCTAACTTCAGACTTCTATTTGATAATGTATACATGGAACTTAAAATTGAAAATCTTAATCAATCTATGCTCAATTGGAATATTATTTCACATGCACACCAAAGAATATACTACTTGTTTTTATTCATTTATTTTTATTTTATTTTATTCTAAAAATTAAACTATATCTATAAATCATAAACTATGCTCGTTGGGCATAGGTAAATTCAAGCAAGACACAGGCCAAGTCTAGGGAAAAATTATGGGCACCAAGTTGGGCTAGGTAAAAAATCATAATTATGCTCGTTTATAATTTAAATTATACCAGTCCATACTTGTCAGTCGGCGATGCCTAAAACTACCCCGTTGGTTGCCTAACAGCTCATCTCTATTTGGCCCACTAGTTGTCGATGCCTCAACCACTATTGATTCCCCCAACCACGTTGCCCACCACCAAGTGGTGCCACTGACCCACTACTAAATAAAATAACGACATATTAAAGGCTGGTTAACATTAAATACAAATATATTTTTGGCCTCAAAATATCACCATCGTCCGAAAATGTTAACACTATTAATAATTATAAATATTTACTATTATTGATCGATTTATGTGATAATCAACATTTTTTTGTACGTGCCAAATGATAAAAAATAAGGCAATCAAAAGTTACTTTTAAAAAAATATATTTAATAAATAATGTGAAAACAGTTTTAAGAAGTTATCTACAAACTAAATTTTTTATTTAGTAAACAATTCTTTCGTAACAAATGGAGCATTAGTTATAAATATTTAATGATTAATCACAATAATCACCCTGCTACATCAACCCAAAACTTTATTCCCTCTTTGTTACTATGCATTATTAGGGTGAATGCTTATATAAACCAGGACTTCATCTAATAAGAGCATAATTTTCCCCTGAATAATGTCAGGAGAGGCGAACGAACAATGCAAACGGGCTCGAATAGAAGAACATCTTATAGGCCAGATTGAAGCACCAGAAGGAGAGCATGGACATCCTCAACTGCCACCCCTAGCTAATGGACACCACAAGGAATATAAGGAAACACCGAGCAAGCCCCCTAAAGAAAACAAAATCGAGGGAGATGACTGTTGTTCTATTTTATAATCACAACTTATGTTATTTGTGTAGCTACGGGGTTTCAACCGAGAATGTTGTTGATTTTACTAGTCCAGGATAATTAGCGCCCATATATTATGTGGATGATTTCGACATATTATGTGAAGCCTACTTTTGGGCATGAGTAGTTTGGTTTAACTATGTATGTCATTAAGTAAAAATTTTATTATTTATAAGTTTAAATTACTATTAAAGATATAAGATAAAGGATTTTTATCACCATAAAATATGTAATTCCCTTGATCTCGATCCCACTTGACCACATGATTAAAGAGGAATAAAGTATTTTCTTTTACACATTAAACATTAAAAAATAATCTAATATGAAAAATTATTTTTTGAAAAATATTATTTACGAATAATGTGGAAACCATTGTAAAATGATATTATTTGCAAAATAAATTTCCTATTTAGTAAATATTCTTTTCGCAACAAACGGAGCCCTAGTTATAAATATTTAATTATTAATTACAATAACTTTAAATAACTATCTTACTCTTTAAATAACTTTACACTACTTAGAAGGATTATCACTTCGTTGCCTACTACTAAATGAAAATTATTTCTCATGGGAATTGTCTTCCTAAAAAATATTTTTTATTTTTCTTATAAAAAATATTTTTATAAAAAATAACTTCTAATTAAAATATTTTAAAACTTTTATTATGTATAAGAAATATAAAGTATTGTACAAATCAACCCACGATATAAATGTATGCTACTATAGATTGTGGTAGTACTTTGAGAAGGTAGTGATATATCACGTTCAAGAAAATATATAAAATGACCAACAATTAGTTTTTAATATGTTTGCATTATGTTTTGGCGGTGTAGTAAGAAACGCCGCCAATCGATAACCGACAGCATGGTTGGGGCAGGCGCCGATGTCTAATTACAGTCGTCAACAACTAGTGAGATGGGCTTGGGGTGAGTTGTCCAGCAACCGGAAAAGCAGCCTAAGGCATTGTCAGCCAATGATCAGTGATGGGGTTAGAAAAATCAATGACCTATAGCTACAGTGATGATCATGGTGTCGGCGGCTGGCAGTCAATGTGTGCCCCCGCTGACAAACAACGGTGGAGTTCAGTTGCATTTCTGTCCGACTACTAGCTACAAGGCCGAGGAATTCGATGGCGGTTGAATGATTATGGAGGCTCATGACCTTACACGCCGGTTGGTGGCCAATGTGCAGTTTGGTGAATGATTGTGGCAGCACAAGGAATCACCAACTTTAATCCTCAACAAGTTAGATATCTATGGATAAAACTTTCACTAATAGGTATGTTGATAATCATTATTGAGTAATAGATGAAATTCAAAGAATGACTTCCTTTTTTAAAAATAAGTCATTTTTTTAAAATTTAAGTTTTTAATCCTTTGAAAAAAATACCTTTTTTATGTCAAATATAAAAAAAATTATAGAAAATGTTTTTTCTTGTATGTCAAATATTGAAAAATCTAAAATATAATCTTTTAGTAAGTTATTTTCTTGTAGATAAAATGAGGTTAAGAGAGAGATAGAGGGCATGAGCTTGAACTGGATGGATGGGTTTGAACCCATCAATCAGCTCCTTGGGTCTCCCAGCATCTTTGGTTGGGGCAAAATTCCTTGGCATCTCCTTTTCAACATTTTCAAAAGCATCAACTGTGTTTTGGATGCTGCAGGATAATTTCTTGTCTTTATGCAATCAATCAGGCATCCATATGTGAATGCACTCAAAGATATGCATATTTATTTACAAGCCATGGATGATGGTGAAATTACTAGGGCCGATGAAGCTTTTTCCGAGGAGGAGATCACGTTCACATTAGTGTGTAGAACCTAATATTCTGCTATGAATATAAAGTAGAAAAGTGATACCCAACTTTGAGGTGGCCACTTGACGACTAATATTTTAGATTTTGAGTGGAGCACATCGTTGCTAACCCATCAATTAAATCTGTTTTTAATATCAATGAAAACACACTATATACATAAAATAAATACTTACCATAAAATAAAAAAACATATAACTATCTAAGAATTACATAACTTTGGTAAAAAATGTAAAGAAAGAATTTTGATTTATTAAACTCAAAATGTTTAATACTTACAATAAGAGTTGAGGAGCCATTTCATAAAACTAATTTAGGACAACCCTCTAGGTATGAGAAAATAAAGATATTAAACAATTTTGACATGAAAAAAAATGAAGTTTTTTTTTTTAAAAAAAGATAATTTTAAATCATAATAACAATCATGTGTCATAAATTAAATTTTAATATTTTTTCTAACCAATTAATTATAATTAAAAGAACTATCATTTCTAGAAAATTTGAAGCTTTGGAAATAAGAGATTGAGAAATTTTAGACAACATCTCATTGATTGAATTAATTATATGCATTAATTGCCCAACTTATTTTACAGTTTAGTAGGCCTCAAAATCATCAAATGAGATTTAACAAAGTCTTGAACTTGGTATGAAGTTTTGTGCTCATTTTACAAGTACATCGGATCATCCCACTTAGTTGTGGAGCTATACAATCTAATATTTTCATGGATAATAAATATATTGCATCATTTATTTTTGTCTCTATGTAATCTAATATTTTTATAGATAAATTTATAGATAATCTTAAAATAATTTAAGCAGATATAAAGTACCAAATTAAATGATGAGAAAGTATCAAAGTAAATGTTCTGATTTATTTATGTCAGTGATAATTTTCTTTATGTTAACTTTCTTATGTATTATAATATTTTGCAAAAAATCTTTTACATGCTAAATACTCCATTTAAGTTGGCTGTGCTGTTGCATAGTCCAATGGACATGCTTCGTTGAAGTTGGCATCTGTGCCAATGCCCATATAATGTGAATAATTTAATATTTGGAGATCTTGAAATTGCTAGTAAATGGAAGAGTATAGAGAGCATAAGGGCATACACTATAAGTCATATTATCAACAAACAGAAACCTATTTATATATTAAAAAAAAGTTAAGATTCTTGATACATAGATTTTAAAATTGGAAAACAAAAACAAGAATTTGTATAGCTAATTTAAAACTATTTTATTCTTTAGTCAGTAACGTACCTAAGTAACTATAAATTTTTGTTAATATTTCACTATACTCAATTTTTGAAAAAACAGTGAATTATCATATCAGTTTCACAAGTATATGGAGTAAGTGATAGAATAACTGAAAAAATAACAAAAATTTTAACACTATTGATTCTTATTCTAATAATGGAGGTTTATTTATTCAAGTAACTCATTATTTTAAAGTGATGATAATGTTAATAGTTTCAAATTATTGTCTTATAGAACCTACAACACGCCATAAACTATTCACTGGTAAGATATTAAACCAAGCATACCAATAATTTTATCTTAACATAGCATCTGTTCACTTTCAATCACTAACAAGAATATGATTCTTAGGCTATCTATTGACAAATGAGAACAAATGGAGAATCATCTCTAAGATGCTTGATCAAAATACCATTTGATCCCTTATCTCTTTTGATGCGTTCCTAAAATTTAGAGTATAATTTGAATAAATTTGTATTAAATTATTAAATTTTTTTTTATCTAAATCATACATATTACATCAATAAATAAGAGTTTAAAAAATTTAAAATTCAATGCTAGATATATTATGTGACATTTAAATCTATAATTTTTTTTTAAAAGTCTAGAATGTGAAAAAGATTGTGAAAATAAGAGAGAGAGATAGAGAGATTAACTCTGAATTTTATGGAAAAATAAACTATTGGTTGATGGTAGTTTCATAAAAATAAATAACTGATCACAATCTAAGCGGCTAAACCAATTAAAAATTAATTATTTAATTGTTATTGTATACATTCTGAAAACCTGGTATTTTGAGACAATTCAACCAATAAAGATCAATAATTAATATTAATTAGTTAAAAAATTCTTGTCAAGGCTAATTATATAGTATATAAGCTACATATTTAGTTTAACCACTCGATTGAATTAACTATTTGGTTATATTAACTGTTCAGCGTAATATTCAAATATCTAACCATTTAGATTTATAATCTAGTTTGTTCAATAACTATTCATCGCTTATCCACCCGATTATCTATCTAATCTTAATTTGTTATTGTTAAAATTGGATCAACCCCAAACTCTATATTCTTTGGGCACAGGTGTGATGGGCTGGCCAAAACTTTCTTCTGTCTGTATTGATCCGTTCGTTATGTTATTCAATTGCGGCAGTCTAATTGATGTTATTGCCAGCACCTTTGCATTATCAACGAACAAATCAACCGTCAATATCTATTTAGAGAATAAGTTCCGTACTTTTCCTATATAAGGAGAGACTGAACAAAGACATTATACAAGAGAGCTGTTTGATTTTGAGAGAAGAAGAAAACCTACACACCGCTACGTAATGGCTCAGTATGGTTACATGTACAGAGGCTATTCAGGCAATGATGGAGATCAACCGCAGGAATGGAGAAACACGAGCTATACTAGGAATAGCTATCCGGATCAGACGTACAAGCCGGTCCTCGTCGATGCATCTGAAAGCGTTGCCTCTCCGAGATATGTCCGGAAGGAGGAGGCTTACGTTCAGGAGGTTCAGGGGACCGTTTTTATGAAGACGGAGCCTCCAAGTGACTATGGAGTTGCCAAAGGTAGATGGGGAGGGCACGTTTATGATAGCCCACAGAAGGTCGACGAATTTCCGACTGAAGTTCGATCGGAAGCAAGCCGACTCACTAGACCCACCCCTCCAAGTAATACTAGGAATTATCACCAGGCACCAAATTCAACCTTCGAAGATCACGGCAGCAATCAATGGAGCTCTTCAAAAAACGCGGATGATCGTAAAGTCGGGGATCTCATTACAAAAGTTACTAACTGGCGCCTGCCGTCTGATTCGGTTTGCCGAGACGGTGTCTGCAGCTATAGTCCCAAGGAAGATCGCGGCAGCATCGTACTTGACATGTCAGATAGTAAGAAACATCGCTACGATCAGCGCGAAGATAGTAGCCCGGTGAAGAACCCTAGTGGTGCCCAACTCTATGGTGGTGATGAAGTTTTTAAAGGGAACCAGCCGAGCTACCCTAGTGGCCAACGCTATGGTGATAACGAAGTTTTTAAAGGCATCCAGCTGAGCTACTCTAGTGGTGCCCAACTCTATGGTGGTGATGAAGTTTTTAAAGGGAACCAGCCGAGCTACCCTAGTGGCCAACGCTATGGTGATAACGAAGTTTTTAAAGGCATCCAGCTGAGCTACTCTAGTGGTGCCCAACTCTATGGTGGTGATGAAGTTTTTAAAGGGAACCAGCCGAGCTACCCTAGTGGCCAACGCTATGGTGATAACGAAGTTTTCAAAGGCAACCAGCCGAGCTACCCTAATGGCGGCAAAAGCACGAATACGTATTTTGACTACAATGATGGCGAAAGTGATATGGGTACGCTGGTCTAGGGCTACTCAGCCGACTGTTTTGAGCTCGGCAACAAACGATATCACGGAGGCTGTGCTGCTGCTACAGAAGGCTATTCAGCCATCACCCCAATCTGCAGCCAATGCTGCTCCCATGGCTCCCCAGCTGAGATTCACGGGGCCCAGGCGGAATGCTATGCGGGTGGCTATCAGCAGTGACGAAGCTCAGAGGTCGTATGGAAGCCTAGATCCTTCATTAAGGGCATACCAAGAAGGGGACGATTACCTGTCTGGAAAGTCAAGAACGAGGCAGAATAACAGAGGCACCATAGACAGCACAGAGGCTGTGTTCAAGTATAATGGTGAGGTTATACCTTAATGTGTGTGTTTTTGTGTGTGTGTGTGTCTCTAGTATAGGAAATAAACTTCTTATGACGGTTGTGTTCTTCAGTAGTTGGAGTCCACTAGGGTTCGAGTTCCAGAGGTTATTAGATGAAGGTAAAGCCTATAAATAAAGATCTATTTGTCTTAAAAATTTACGAATGGTTAAGTATATTTTTTCTAGATTGTAAAATAGCTAGCTATAACAATATAATAATAGTGTGCCTAGTGTTTTATTTCGATAAATTTATTCTTAGTATTGACTTATGTTCTTTTTTTTTGGATAGTTATTAGCATTGAAAACCAAAAAATGACAAACATAATTAAAAAAACAGAACCCAAAAATAAAATAGAGTAGTTTTATTTTGAAAGAGAAATTCACGACAATGCATGGTACTAAAACTAGAAAATCTTAGTATTATATTTTATCAAGTAATATCTCTTATACAAATATATGTCACATATGGAGGACGATATATTATATTTCACCCAATTTTTTTTTATTATATTATAGTAGTACTAATTGTATTTGCATGTTCAATATGTGCTATATATGGAGGACTATAAATAATTGGACATTATAAAATAAAAAAATAAAAATTATCTTGAAATTGATTTTTCGATATATAGAGCTCCAAACTGTGTTAATATGGCATGGTAGTTCCTCTGGTCTTCATCTTTTTCAATGGCTAAGTTGTACCATTCCAAAATTCTTCATCCTATTACCTTTCGTTTTTAATAAAGATATTATTGGAACTTATCCAATAAATTAATTTCACTACAGGAAGATGTTTCTAGTAAATCAAGGGACACTATCACATGTTGGGTGACATAGCGCCTACAATTCCTCTTTGGCCCATCGGATGAGGGAGATTTAATTGGTAGCATTTTGATATTAAAAATAGTTTTCTATTTTTTTTTTTGTAATTTTTTATATTTAAAATTTATATTCAAGAAATATTAATATTTTAAAAATTAAAAAATAATTATTTTAAGAATATTTATCTGATATTTTAAGCACCCTTAAATTTATATTCAAAGCTAAAAAGGAGCATTACTGACACCGCGACGCACTAGGCATCGCCGCACATTTATATCCAAAGGTAGAAGAGGGCACCGCCCCACGCCCTCCCCCAGTTTCGTTTATAGAATTCGTCGTGTCATCCAACAGTGCTTTAATTGTAGCTTCTATGTATAAGGTCAGCAACTTAGTCTGCCAGATCCCAAAGAATATATAATTCAGGCACAGAAAAATAAAAATAGATAGTAGAAAGCATTTCTTTGGAAATAGATTTTTAATTAAGTATAAATTGGGTTTATTTTTTTCTAAATGTCTCTTAAAAAAATTAAGATTCTTTTTTTATAAATTCTTATGATTTTTAAAAATTTTGATTCATAATCTTTTCTAGAATCATCCAACAACCATTTAGTGGAGCTACAAATTATAATTTTTTTATAATCTAAAAGGTGTTGGAAAATTGTCACTCCATTGTGGATAATTTTAACAAATTTGTTTGTCTGTCATCGTTCTTGTCGTTAAGGTTGGATGCGTTAGCAGGATAGAGTTTGGCCAACCGCAATCGATGAAGGCAAAGTTAATTGACGGACCAGCTGAATAGTCGGCAGACGACAATTGTTAGTTAACGGACCCGGTCAACGCTGAAAATCAAAGGATTTCTGATAGTAAGTTAAAAATCAACGGACGGTCAACTGGATTCTTAACGGAAGGTTGACGGATAGGAAAGAAAATCGAGAAAAGTATCCGACATAGTATTTTCGGAGTAAAAATCGGAAAGGCGCCTTTTGATTGCCGGTCAACGTGTTGACGGGAGGGGAGCGGAAGAATTTACAGTTAGTATTACGTTCTTGAATCAACTAAGAAACACCGAAACTTGCTGCGATAGCTAAACGTGCGAGTGGCGGATTAGGGAGTTGGACGGTAGCAACAAGCTTACCTGGACAACGGAAGTTACGGCAAACTTGCTGCGCATGGGCGTGGTCGCTCAGCGCAGTTGCAGAGTTGGTGGATGAAGTTGTTGGCGGATTGCGGAGCGGTGGCATATTGTACCACTCAACCCGCCTTGGCCAAGTCTTCAGCAGACCACCGTATATACGTGGGCATGAGAGTGAAATGAGAATGAAAGAAAGGTCCGAAGAGTGAAAGGAAGAAAAATCTAAGAGTTGAGGAACAAGAGAGTGCACAGGAGAGAAGGAGAAGAAAGAAAAATAGAGTAAAGAGTGGAGTGTTTTATTTCTACTCCGGTGAGATTTTTCTTTATTATTCTTAGGTGTGTGGGATACTCCATCTTAGAGGTTTGTAACCCATTTTCACATAGTAAATTTCTTTATCATTCTACTCCCGCGTGGTTTTCCCTTGGTTCATAAGGGTTTCCAATGTAAACGGCGCGTGTTTTTTCTTCATCTTTCCTTTCTCTATTTATCATTCGTCAGCGACCTCCTTTCCGGCCAACATGTGGTATCGTAGGCGGTTCGTGAACCGCTCGGTTGGATGGGCGTCGTCGGCGAAAGAATGGGGCGTTGATGTGGAGGCGATTCAACGCAAAATAATTTCATCCTTTGGCGGGGAAAAGAGTAGAAATATTTTGACCGAGGAAAGGCAGTAATAGCTCTTGAAAAAAGGAGGAGAAGCGGGCCATCCGAGGACGGTGGCGGGGAAAGAGGGGATCTTGCCCGACTCTACCCATTAAATTGTGTTTGGCGGACAACATCAGACCAATAGGTCTCAGTTATCGGACATTTGTAGTCAGTGCAGGAGCTTGAGAGGCGTACAAGTCAGTCCTTGTGACCAGGTGTATATAGGCAGCAGTTCTATGGCTTGCGGTTGTCGGAAGGTGAGTGCTTTGAAGCACTTGGGCCAGGTTCAACCAGAAGTGATAGAGATGTCGGTCCTTGATGAGAGATCAATGAGGAAGACAAAGCGTTAGTGTTTCTTTAGCCTCTCTTAGGCCTCATCTGATCATTATTGTCATGGCGATTCTTTGTTCGGAAAGGACACGTTGGGGTGGGGCGAGGTCGCCGCTTCACCTTATGAGCAGGTCAAGTCGGAGGAAGCGTGAGGCCTCGAAGCTCTCGGAAAAGTGTGCAGTGGCGACAGTGATCGGGAGACGAGGAGATCGAGCAGGACCGGGTGGCGGAGACGGGAGAGGAACAACAATAGCAAGATTGAAGGGAGGAATTTTTGTGGCAGAAGGCAAGAAAGGCCCAGGAGGCTAATCCACGAGAGAGGCGGGACGAGGGAGGAGACGAAAGCAGTTGTCGGGAGAAGGATCCCGGCAGTGAGTAGGAACTGTGCTCTTTCTTGGAGACCTCACAGTGGTCACACATGAGGAAGCACGGGTGGCCATGCCGAGAGGCGGAGTGGGTGATGGACGGTGGGGCCTCACCATCGACAAGGAAAGTCCGCCCCATTGATTACACGCCCGTTGTACGGGGTGTTGAAGATGGTGTAGCTCGGCTAGAAGTGTTTGGCATTAAGGATGTTTGCTTGAGGACAAACAACGGGAATACGTTCGTGCTTGGAGGCGTGCGACATGCCCGGACTTGAGGTTGAATGTGATTTCCAATCGGGAAGTTTGATGAGAAAGGCTTCGGGACGGCGTTTAGCGACGGCCGTGGAAAGCTCACCAAAGGCGTCTCGGATGGCGAGAGACGGGACATCATGGAGGTATACGGTGAAGGCTGCCTTGTCAAAGGAAATACGAGTTACAAATGGGGCATTAGTCGAGGTAGCGAGGAAGAATGGCGAGTGGAGTGTAAAAAGAATGACAAGTCCATACAAAAAAGGCAGAAAGGGAGTGGGATTGCTCCCGAGCTCGGTGGGGGCGGATGAGGTGTCATTCGGAGCTTGCGAGGAGGCAGGCAAGGATTCCCGATTAAGGGAAGTTGCAGTGAGGCGTGTGATCAGCAGGAAAAGAAGAGTATCCCCGAGGTCGTGAGGAAGTTTATTGAAAAATTGCCACTCCCTTGTGGAGGTGATTTCAACAAAACTAGTTTGTCATCGGTCGTTAAATAGTTTAACAGCTCGTTAACCGGTGGAAGACAAGGGAGTTTGGCCGTGACCAGACAATCAATCAATCGGTCAACGTTGACAGAATGATCAACGAGTCAGCAGACGGTCATTGTTAGTGTGAGACGATCAGCCCAAGTCAATAGGAGGTTGGCCAGGATCTCAACGGAAGGTTAATTTGTGGCTAGAGGCTGGAAAGGAAATCGAAAGGATTTCCTTATAGTATTTTGGAGTAAAAAATGCGGCGCGCCTTTGGATTGCTAGTTCGACATATTGACCGGATAGGAAGGAAAGAATTTGCAGTTGGTATTCGATATGAAATCAACCAACTGAGCAAAGACTCTTGTAATGCTGACAGGCACGAGGCGCGATTGGGCCATTGGCTTGACAAATTCTTGGACAACGGAGCGGGTGGCGGACTGCTGCGCATAAGGGCGTCTGTGCCCGTGTGGCGTTGCGAGTTGGTGGATGATTGTTGGCGGAGTTGTAGACGGTGACGTTTGACCAGCTCGACCTACCTGTGGTTGAAGTCTTCCGGAAGACCACCCATATATACGCATGTTGGGCGTACGATAAGTAAAGAGAATGAGAGTGAAAAGAAAGCATCAAGGCACGATAAAGTGTAAGGAAAAAAATCTAAGAGTTAAGGAGCAGAGAGGTAATTAAGCACCGGTGAAAGAAGAAGAAAAAAATAGAGTAAAGAGTGGAGTGTTTTTAAGTTTTATTAAGGTAAGGTTTTCTTTATTATTCTCGGTGTGTAACGGATCTCCATCTTGGAGGTTTGTAACCCATTTTTACATAGTGGGTGAAAATTTATCATTTTCTCTTTCATGGTTTTCCTTGAGTTCATGGGATTTTGCGTAAAGCAGCGTGTATTTCTTAACTCCCTCTTTCCTTTCTCTATTTATCATTATGTTTGAAGACCTCCTTCCGGCCAACAAAAAGGTACCCCCAAACAACATATCAAAAATCAATTAAGATATTCGATTCATCTCCATTAATATATACATTTGAACTTTCTAAAATTAGCTTTTAAAGTGATAAATCTTTTCATCAATTTAGCTATAAATTTACAAAATCAATAATATAACCAGTACGATAACTTATTTTCTTTATTATATTTTACAATCATTGGGTATTGTCTCAACAAAAGCTAATCCAATTAATTACATAGCAAGCCCAAGAACTTTAGGCATTGAAAAGAAAAAAGTGTCAATGGGCTCATTTTTATCAAGTTCAAAGAATATAGTTTTACTTTGACTCAATTTTAGTCTGAATGAGACGGATGACTGAATAGTCAAATAACAAAATAAATGATGAATAAATTGAATAATAGACCCAAATAGCCAGATACCCGAATGTCTAACTATATAGTTAGCCCAATCAAACAGTTAACTCAACCAAATAATTAACCCAACCAAGCGGTTAACTCAATCAAGTAGTTAACTCATTGAACAATTAAATGAAACAAAATGGTTTATATACTATATAATTAGTGCATTTAATGATCTCATGATTAATATCAGGCTGGTGATTATCCTAATCAGTTGAATTAACTTTAAAAATCCGATGGTAAAAACATGAAAAAAGAGGTTAAATTAACTAATTTTTGTAACTGATTTAATCACTCTAACCATAACAATTATTCTTATTTAGAAATGGAGAGGCAAGAGGGCGTCATTTTTAATTTTTTATTTTAAGTTTTAATAAATTATATACAGAGTATACAAGAAAAGTATTATTATACTTTACAGGAGTATTTTTATAAACTAACTTTGATACCCATCCAAAGGCATTGTATCCCTTTTTTTTACCTTCTATTTTAGCTTTGTTTCATTGGAAGAAATGGGACGCGTTCAATGTGGGAGGCTCAATGGGCAAAATAATTTCATCCTTTGGCGAGGAAAGGTAGAAATATTTTTGACACAGGGCGGTAATAGCTCTTGGAAAAAGGAGGAGAAGCGGGAGAAAGCTGTCCAGGAGACCCGATTAGCGGGAAAAGAGGGATGCTGACTCACGAATTTAAATTGTGTTTGGCGGGCTGACGCACTCGATAGGTCCTCGGGTATCGGACATTTGGTCACGGGAGGAGCCGAGCGGTACAAGTCGAGTCCTTGGCAAACCCAGTGCGTATATGGCTTGAGTTCTATGGCTTGCGGTTGTCGGAAGGTGAGTGCTTTGAGAAGCACTTGGGCGGGATTGGCCATTTGTTGAGATGTCGGTCCTTGATGAGAAGATCAATGAGGAAGACAAAGCGTTGGTGTTCTTTGGCCTCTCTTGGCCTCATACGATCATATTGTCGTAGCGTTCTTTGTTGGAAAGGACACGTTGAAATTGGACTCCAGGTCATAGCTTCCCCGCTTATGAGCGAGTCAAAGCGGAGGAAAGCGATGAGGCCTCGAGCTCTCGGAAAAGTGTGCAGTGGGCGACCCGCGGTCGAAGCAAGGAGATCGGCCCGGGCCGTGGTGGCGGAGACGGAGAGGAACAACAACCGGCAAGATTGAAGGAGGAATTGCTTCTTTTGGGCAAGAAAGGCCACGTAAGAGGGACTTGTCCACGAGAGAGGCGGGACGAGGAGGGCAAAAAGATTGTCGGGAGAAAAAGGGATCGGTGATGGTCGGAGACTATTGCTCTTTGCGGAGACCTCACGGTGGTCCACGCAAGGGAAACGCGAGCCGGCCATGCCGAGAGGCGGGTGGGTGATGGACAAAGGGGGCCTCACACCGTGCGACAGAAAGTCCCACTTCACGAGTTACACGCCCGTTGGCCAGGAGGGTGTGAAGATGGGTAACGGTGGCTCGCTAGGCTTCGTTGGCATTAGGGATGTTTGCTTGAGGACAAACAACGGGAATACGTTCGTCTTTGGAGCGTGCGGCATGCCCGGACTTGAGGTTGAATGTGATTTCAATCGGGAAGTTTGATGAGAAGGCTTCGGGACGGCGTTTGGCAACGGCCAGTGGAAGCTCACCAAAGGCGTCTCAGTGATGGCAAGGGGAAGCAGGACATCATGGAGGTATCTGATGAAGGCCTGCACTGTCAAAGGAAATACCAAGGTTACCAAATGGGGCATTGGTCAAGGTGGCAGGAGAGAATGGCCAAGGTGGAGTGTAAAAAAGAATGACAAGTCCGCGGTAAAAGAGCTGAAAGGGAGTGGGATTGCTCCAAGCTCAGTGGGGCGGATGAAGGTGTCATTCAGGCTTGCGGAGGCCAACGCCGGGATTCCAGTTAAGGGGAAGTTGCCGAAAGGCAGGCGATGACGGTCGCCGGGAAAAGGCGAAGGTATCCCCCACAAGGTCGTGAGGGGAAGTTTATTGAAAAATTGCCACTCCCTTGTGGGTGATTTCAACAAACTAGTTTGTCATCGGGGTGCATTAGCCGGTTAACATACGTTAACCAGCTGGAAGGCAAAGACGGTCAATGGAGTTTGACCGGCAGACAATCAGCTGAATCCGGTCAACGTTGGTCAACGGACAGTCAACGGGTCAACGGACGGTCAACTGTTGGTCAACAGACGATCAACCGGTCAATAGGAGGTTGACCGGATCAGGTCAACGGAAGGTTGACTGGCTAAGGCTGGAAAGGAAATCGAGAAAGGATTTCCTTATAGTATTTTCGGAGTAAAAAATACTTGAGCGCCTTTGGATTGCTAGTCAACATGTTGACCAGATGGGAAGGAAGAATTTGCCAGTTGGTATTACTGATATGAAATCAACCAATGAACACCGAAAGACTCTTGTGATAGCCAAACGGGCACAGACGGCCAAGAGATTGGACCGGCAACAAATTCATGGACAACGGGCGTGGCGGGGCTGCTGCATGAGGCGTCTCGTGCGGTGGCGGAGTTGCGAGTTGGTGGATGAAGTTGTTGGCAGAAGAAGTGGAGTGGCGGAGCATTTGACCACACTCAACCTACCTATTGGTTGAAGTCTTCCAAACAGACCACCATATATACGCATGTTGGGCATGCAATAAGGAGTGAGAATGAGAGTGAAAGAAAGCATCCGAGCACGATAAAGTGTAAGGAAAAAAAATCTAAGAGTTAAGGAACAAGAGAGGAGTGCACCACCAGTGAAAAGAAGAAGAAAGAAAAATAGAGAGTAAAGAGTGGAGTGTTTTTCGTTTATTCCGGTAAGGTTTTTCTTTATTATTCTCGGGTGTGTAACGGATACTCCATCTTGGAGGTTTGTAACCCATTTTTTACATAGTGAATTTGTTATCGACTCTACTCCCATGGTTTTCCCTTAGTTCATAAGGATTTTCACGTAAAACGACGTGTATTTCTTCTTCCTCTTTCCTTTCTCTATTTATCATTATGTTTGAAGACCTCCTTCCGGCCAACAAAAGGTACCCCAAACAACATATCAAAAATCAATTAAGATATTCAATTCATCTCCATTAATATGAACATTTGAACTTTCTAAATTAGCTTTTAAAGTGATAAATCTTTTCATCAATTTAGCTATAAATTTACAAAATCAATAATATAACCAGCACGATAACTTATTTTCTTTATTATATTTTACAATCATTGGGTATTGTCTCAACAAAGCTAATCCAATTAATTACATAGCAAGCCCAAGAACTTTAGGCATTGAAAAGAAAAAAGTGTCAATGGGCTCATTTTGCTCAAGTTCAAAGAATATAGTTTTACTTTGACTCAATTTTAGTCCGAATGAGATGGATGACTGAATAGTCAAATAACAGAATAAATAATTAATAAATTGAATAATAGACCCAAATGGCCAGATACTCGAATGTCTAACTATATAGTTAGCCCAATCAAACAGTTAACTTAACCAAATAATTAACCCAACCAAGCGGTTAACTTAATCAAGTAGTTAACTCGACCAAACAATTAAATGAAACAAAATGGTTTATATACTATATAATTAGCGCATTTAATGATCTCATGATTAATATCAACTGGTGATTATCCTAATCAGTTGAATTAACTTTAGAAAATCCGATGGTAAAAACATGAAAAAAAGAGGTTAAATTAACTAATTTTTAACTGATTTAATCACTCTAACCATAACCAATTATTCTTATTTAGAAATGGAGAGACGAAGGGCGTCATTTTTAATTTTTTTTGTTTTTTTTAAGTTTTAATAAATTATATATACAGAGTATACAAGAAAAGTATTATTATACTTTACAGGAGTATTTTTTTTATAAACTAACTTTGATACCCATCCAAGGGCACTTGTATCCCTTTTTTTTTACCTTCTATTTTTAGTTTCTTTGTTTCATTAGTTCTTCTAACAGTGTGGCCTAACTGCAACAAGCGCAAAGGAATATGAAACAAACAAATTTAAACAGAAAAAAAAAAAAGTAGAAAAGGTGGACAGATGACCACAAGGGCCTTTTGAAGCCAAAGTTAATTTACTAAAAATACTCATAAAATTTATAATACCCCTATCATGTACTTATAGTTTAATTTATGACCATAATCTTTATATATAATTTATTAAAATTTTTAATTGTCAATGCCTACCTGACCCACTAATTGTCAATGTCTCAACCGTTATCTATAACGGATCATATCCTAAAATCCGTCATTAATCATAATTATAATTAATTATCTTTTAATTGTCAATTTTACCAATAAATAAATTAATTGACTAATTAGATGTCAATTTTTTCCCCCGATAGCCCAATAGATTATACATATATAATACAATATTATACACATTATCCAAATACGTGCCACATCATATGGTGGCTCTAACACCGGTTCAATTTAGTTACATGTATAGAGGCTATTCAGGCAATGATGGAGATCGACAACATGAATTCATAATCCAAATTATAAATCTGGTTATAAATTATGAGTTTATAACCTTATTAAAATTAAATTCGTAGCAGACACAGGCCAAGTTTAGAAGAAAATTGTGAGCACCAAGCTAGACCAGGTAAAAAATTATAACCGTGCTCATTTATAATTTAAATCAAATCAATTTGGGCTAGTTTGTCAATATTTTTTATTTTTAGATGTTATTTTAAATTTTATATTTATGTAAAAGTATCTAAAAATATAAATATCACTATATTAAAGGTCAATCAATATTGAATGTAAATATATTTTTGACCTCAAAATGTTATCAATGTCTGAAAATATTAACACTATCAATAATCTTAAATGTTTTCTACTGTAGATCGATTTATATAAAAATTAATATTTATTTATACATGCCAACACCGAAAAATAAGGCAATAAAAAGGTACTTTTATAAAAGTATATTTTTTTTAAATAATGTCAAGAAGATATTACCTGAAAACTAAATTTTCAATTTAATAAACAAAATTTTCGTAACAATGGAGCCTTAGTTATAAATATTTAACGATTAATTACAATAATCCCCCCCACTGCATCAACCCAAAACTTTTTTTCCTCTTTGTGACTATGCATTATCAGGAGAGAATGCATATATAGACTGGGACTTCATCTCATGAGAGCACAGGTTCCCCCTGAATAATGTCAAATGAGAAGAATTTCGAACGCATGTCCCATCGAACAGATGAACATCTTATACACCAGTTTGAAGCAACAGCAGGAGAGCATGCCATCCCCAAGCAAGTATTTGTGTTGGAATTCAAGAATGCCAAGGAGATGAACAATCAAACAACACCGAGATGCAATATCATTTTCAAATAAGGCTCAGACATCTTGAACTTCCACCCTCAACTAACTGTCACCGCAATAGAGATGGGAAAACATCGAGCTAGCCACCTGAAGAAGACAAAATCGAGGGAGATAAGTGCTGGGACAGAGATTGCCTGAAAAATAAGTGCCACAGCTGTTATTCTATCTCATCAACACTCATGTTTTTCACGTAGTTACAGGATTTTAGCTGAGATGTGGTTGATTTTACTACTCTGAGATAATTAGCGCTCGTAAATTACGTGGTTGATTTCAACATATTATATGAAGCCTGCTTCTGAATATAAATAGTTTGGTTTAACCATGTACGTGTGTTATTTAAGTAAAAATCTTATTATTTATAAGCTTAAAGTACTATTAAAAATAAAAGATGGAAGATTTTTATTGCCATTAAATATATAACTCCCTCAATCCCACAAAGAAATAAGTTTTGAAGGAATCCAGATTTTTCATATTGTCCAAATCATACCAAACTTTATTAAAATGATATTTTTGATAATGTATTTTTGTATAAAAGGAGATATTTTCAATGTTTATACTAATATATTTTTTATGATTTTTTGTTAAAATTAAAAATATTACGTTGTAAATATATAAATATTCTAACGCTGGCTTCAAGTATGTATTATATACAGGGAACTAACATTGAGAATGGTGATCAATCTATACTCCATTGGAATATTATTCCACATGCAAAATAAGGAATATACTATTTGCTCTTATCTTCTTTTATTTTTATTTTATTTTATTCTAATTATTAAACTATATGTATATTTTATAGACAAAATCAAAATAAAATTAGACTAAATACATACCGAATCTAGGAGAAAATTGTTGGTACCTAGTTGGGTCGGGTTAAAAATCATAAATATGACCATCTATAATCCAAGTTAGGTAAGGTTAGCCAGTTTGTAAATACTTTTATCTTTAAATATATTTATTTAAAATTTTATATTTATATAAAAATATATAAAAAAAATTATAATCTAAATTTTTTGCAAAAATAGTTGCCGATAAGATTTAAACCCACTACCTCAAGGTTATGACCTTGCGAGCATGTTGCTCTACCACCGATAGTTAGTGTGACTAACCTTTTATTAAACAAAATATCACCATATTAAAGATCGATTAAATTTGAATACAAATATACTCTTGACCTTAAAATATCATTACCTTAAACATTCATTATTATGAATCAATTTATTTAATAATTAGTATTTTCTTTTACACGTCAAACATTGTAAAATAATGTGATAAAAAATTATTTAAAAAAATATTTTTTATGAACAATATAGAAACAATTTTTAGAAGATATTATTTGTAAAATAAATTTTCTATTTAGTAAACATTCTTTTTGTAACAAACCGAGCCCTACTTATAAATATTTAACGATTAATTACAATAATCCCCTACTACACCAACTCAAAACCACGTCACAACCTGGTTCCTATGCGACTTTGTAATACCCTAAAACCAAAATGGGCAACATACCGAAAATTGTATTTTATCTTAACATACTTTAAAATCATATATATATACACATATATATCTTTTTCTCTCTTGTTTTTCTTTTTTATTTAACGATATAGTTACCATGAAAAAAATTAGTCCATTATGATATATAAATATTTTACTAAATCGACTATAGAATATTTATTATGATTTAGATTTTTTATTTATAATCTATTTAGTGTAATTTTCAATTTCCCTTCATTTACATAATTGTGGACTCATTTTATTTATTTTGTAAAAATTTTTTACCTAAAATATTTGATATCTTTTGCGACAGTTAAGAATTATTCATTAATAAGGAATTATTATATTTTAATAGTTTTCTTTAAAAAATCACTAACCAAATAATTAACTATCATATATCAATAGAGAACCATCTTACCCTTTAAATTACTTTACATTACTTAAAAGGATTATCACTTCATTTCTACTACTAAATGGAAATTATTTCTCATGAAAATTGTCTTCCCAAAAAATATATTTTATATTTTTTATAAAAAATAACTTCTAATTAAAATATTTTATAACTTTTGTTATATATAGTAAATATAAAGTATTATACAAATCAACCAAAGATATAAATGTCTATTTCTATCGATTATGATAGTATTTTGAGAAAGTAATGATATATCACATTCGAAAAATGTTAGAAATCTCTCCCATGAAAAAATTTCGGTCAAACTAAATGTTGATAAAGATGAAACGTCAACATGGATGTTGACCGGTTTGTCTTCAGAAGGATGTTGACCGGATGATGGCCAGGATGGTCTACATTATGGCCTATTGGCTGCAACACAGAAAGACTGCCATGAATAAAGGGAGTAGGTTGGCCTCTTATTTAAAAGAATCCTTGAAAACCCAAGACAATGACCGCCTTCTGCCTGCGGCATGCGCGCCATCTCTATTTAAAACGATACATGCCTCTTGGGAACCGTGCACCAACCACAAGGAAGGATGTGCTGGTTCAACTGCTGAGACCTTTGTATATCCTTATATATGTGTAAGGCTGAAAGCGTAAAACACACGATTGAGTTAGTGTATTTGAGCAGTAGAGTAGAGTGTGTGAGAGTAAGAAAGAAAAACAGAGGAGAGGAAGAATGCCCGACTGAGTGTGTGTGTATTTTTCGCCTTACTATTTTGTAATCTCTATCTCATACATAGTGTAATTTTTTGAACTCAATATCCCGTGATTTTTTTCTTGATTGAGAAGGGTTTTCTACGTAAAAATCGGTTGTCATTATTCTTGCTTTTCATTCCTCTCTTCGATTCCTCGTACCTGTGTTTTTTGGTAGGCCGCCCCATTTTCGGCCAACAAAAAAATATATAAAATGATCAATAATTAATTTTTAATATATTTATATTATGTTTTAACGGTGTAATAAGAAATGTCGCCGGTCGGTAACTTGATAGCATGGTTGGAGGCACCGATGCCTAATCATAGTTGTCAACAACTAGCGAGATGGGCTTGGGTGAGTCGTTTAACAATTGGCAAGGCAGCTTGAGATATTATTAGCCAATGATCAGTGATGGGGTTAGGAAAATCAATAATCGGTAATAGGCAATGATGATCATGGTGCCAATGGCTGGCAATCAAAGTGTACCCCCGACTGACAAAGACGGTAGAGCCCACAGGCATTACTATCTGATTACTAGCTACAAGGCCAGGGATTTTGATGGCAATTGAATAATTGTGGGGGCTCATGGCCTTCCATGCTGGTTGGTGGCCAGCGTGTAGTTTGGTGAACAATGGTGGCAACCTACGATATTACTAATTTTTAATTCTTGATAAGTTAGGCATTTTCAAATAAAACTTTCATTAATAAGTGTGTTGATGATCATCATTGAGTAATAAATGAACTCCAAAGAATAACTTTTTATTTTAAAAAAATAAGTTGCTTTTCAAAATTTAAGCTTTCAATTAAGTATTTTATTCTTCTGTTTGTGTCAAATAATAAAAAATAAAAAGAAAGAAAATATTTTTTACTGTATGTCAAATATTTAAAAATTTTAAAATATTTTTTTAGTAAGTTATTTTCTTGTGGATAAAATGAGGGTAAGAGAGAGATAGAGAGCATAAGCTTGAACTGGATGAATGTGTTTGAACCCATCAATCGGCTACTTGGGACTTCTAGCATCTTTGGTAGGGCATAATTCCTTGGTATCTCCTTTTCAATATTTTCAAAAGCACCAACTCTATATTGGATGTTGCAGCATAATTTCTTGTCTTTTTATGCAATCAATGAGCATCTACGTAAGAATGCACGCAAAGATATGTATATTTAGTTACAAGCCATGGATGATGGTGAAATTATGAGGACCAATGAAGCTTTTTTCAATAAGAAGATCACATTTACATTAGTATATAGAATCTAATATTCTATTATTAACATATAAGAGACCAAATTATGAGGAGCAAATTTAAGATGGCCACTTGACCTATAAGATTCTAGTTTTTGAGCATAGTACATTATTCCTAACCTCTTAACCGAATCTACTTTTGATATCAATAGAAATATACTATATATACGAAATAAATACACACCACAGAATAAAAAATTACATAACTCTATAAAAAATACAACACCTTAATAAAAAGTATAAATAATCAGGTTTGATTCGTTAAATTCAAAATGTTTAATGCCTACGGTGAGAGTTGAGCATCCACTGTGTTAAACTAGGTTATATAAAGAATAAGGTTTGATTCGTTAAACTCAAAATGTTTAATGCCTGCGGTGAGAGTTGAGCATCCACTATATTAAAATAACTTATAACAACCCTCTACGTGTGAGAAAATTAAAATATTAAACAATTTTGACATGCAAAAAATGTAATTTCTTTTTTAAAAAAAAGATAATCCTAAATCAGTAATAACAATTATATATCAAAAATTAAATTTAAGAGTCTTTTTTAATTAATTAATCATACTTAAAATAATTACTGCTTCTAGAAAATTTAAAGTTTTGGAAATAAGAGATTGACAAACTTTGGATAACACCTCATTGATTGAATTAATTATGTAAATTAATTGCCTGATTTATTCTATAGTTGAGTAGGCCTCAAAATCATCAAATGAGATTTGACTAAGTCTTGAACTTGGGATGAAGTTTTGTGATCATTTTACAGTGAATTGGATTAGGCCACTTAGTTGAGGCACTATACAATCTAATATTTTCATGAATTATAAATGTGTCACATTATTTATTTTTACAACTATGATATTTTTATAGATAAATTTATAAATGTAAAGTATCAAATTAAATAATGTGAGTGTATCAAAGTAAACCTTCTTATTTACGTTAGTAAAAATTTTTTCTATATTAACTTCCTTATATATTATTATATTTTGTCTTAATTTTTTTAGATGTGAAACGTTCCATTTTACTTGGCCGTGTTGTTACATACTCCTATAGTGTTGCTCCGTAAAAGTCAGTATATGTACTATCGTCTATATAACAAGAATGATGTAATATTTTAAGATCTTAAAATTTCTAGTAAATGAGAAAGTGTAGAGTACACAAGAGCGTATAGTATAAGTCATATTATCAACAAATAGAAACCTATTTACACATTGAAAAAAAGTTAGAAATTTTTATATATAGATATTAAAATGGGAAACAAGAATAGAAATTTGTATAGTTAATTTAGAACTATTTTATTCTTTGATCAAATATATACTCCTACATAACTATAAATTTTTGGTAATGTTTCACTATACTTAGTTTTTTTAAAAAATAATAAATTATCACATCAATTTCACCAGCATATGGAGTAAGTGGCAGAATAATCAAATAATGTTTATTTATTTAAATAACGTATTATTTTAAAGTAATGATAATGTTAGTAACTTCTTATTATTATCTTATAGAAATTATGGCAGATTATAAACTATTCAGTGCTAAGATATAAAACCAAACAAACCAATAATTTTACCAGAACCTAGCATATATTCACTTTCAATCACTAACAAGAATACAATTCTTAAGCTGTCTATTGATAGAACAGAACAAATGGAAAATCATCTTCAAAATGCTTGATCAAAATATTATTTGATCCCTTATCCCTTTTGATTTGTTCATAAAATTTGGTATATAATTCAAATAAATTTGTATTGAATTATTGAACCTAATATCTAAATCCTACATATCATATCAATAAATAAGAGTTTAAAGAATTTAAGACTCACTCCTAAATATATTCTCTAATATTTAAATCTATAAACTTTTTTAAAAATCTAAAATGTGAAAAAGATTGTGAAAATAAGATGGAGAAATAAATGGATTGACCCCGAATCTTACAGAAGAATAAACTATTTGTTGATAATAGTTTCTTAACAATAAATAATTAACTATAATTTGAGTGATTGGACTAATTAAAAACTAATAGGTTCAATCGTCATTATACACATTCTGATCACATGACATTCTAGAGACAGTTCAACCAGTAAAGATAAGTAATTGATATTATTAATTAGAGGATTCTCGTCTATACTAATTGTAAAGTATACAAATCACATATTTGATTTATTCACTTGGCTAAATTAACTGCTTGATTATATTAACATTTCAACATAATATTTAAATATCTAACCAGTTGGGTCTATAATCTAATTTGCTCAATGACCATTCGGTCACTCGTTCATCTGATCATCCCTCTAATCTTGATTTATTTTTATTAAAATTGGGTCAATATATTGATCCATGAGTTTGTTGTGCTATTCAATTGTGCCAGTTTAATTGATGATATTACCAGCACCTTTGCATTATCAACGAACGAATCAACCGTCAATATCTATTTAGCAAATAGGTTCTATACTTTTCCTATATAAGGAGAGACTGAACAAAGACGTTATGCAAGAGAGCTGTTTGATTTTGAGAGAAAAAGAAAACCTATAAACCGCTACGTAATGGCTCAGTGTGATTACATGTACAGAGGTTATTCAGGCAATGATGGAGATTAATGCCAGGAATGGAGAAACACGAGCTATACTGGGAATAGCTATCCGGATCAGACTTACAAGCCGGTACTGGTCGATCCAGCTGAAAGCCTTACCTCTCCGAGATATGTCAGGAAGGCAGAGGCTTACGTACAGGAGGTTCAGGGGACCGTTTCTATGAAGATGGAGTTTCCAAGAGACTATGGAGTTGCCAAAGGAAGATGGGGAGGGCTTGTTGATGATTGCCGACAAAAGGTCGACGAATTTCTGGTAGAAGTTCCATCGGAAGCAAGCCGACTCACTAGAACCACCCCTCCGAGTAAAACTAGGAATTGGCACCAGGCAACGGATTCAACCTTCGAAGATCACGACAACGATCAATGGAGCTCTTCGAAAAACGCTGATGATCGAAAGCTCGGGGATCTCATTAAAAATCTTTCTAACTGGCATCAGCTGTCTGATTCGGTTTGCCAAGACAGTGTCCGTAGCAACAATCGAATAGAGGATCGCGGCAGTAACGTACTTGACAAGTCAGATGGAAAGAATTGTGCTTACGTTCAGTGGGAAGGTAGTAGCACAGTGAAGAACCCTAGTGGCGGGCAATGCTATGGTGGTAACGAAGTTTTTGGCAGCAACCAGCCGAGCTACTCTAATGGCGGTAAAGACACGAATACCTATTTTGACTACAATGATGGCGTAAGTGATACCATAACGCAGGGAGGTGTGATCTACACGAACGGCAGCTGGTCTAGAGCTAGTGAGCCGACTGTTTTGAGCCCGGCAACAAACGATATCACGGAGCCAAAGAAGCCTATTGAGCCATCACCCCAAGCTGCGGCCATTGCTGCTCCCATGGCTCCGCAGCCGAGATTCATGGTGCCAAGGCGGGGTGCTTTGCGGGAGTCTATCAGAAGCGACGAAGCTCAGAGGTTGTACGGAAGTGTAGATCCTTCGTCAAGGGCATACATAGAAGGGGACAATTATTTGTCCAAAAAGTCAAGAGGGAGGCAGGATCCCCCATCCCATAACAAAGGCATCATTAACAGCACAGAGGCCGTGGCTATGTATAATGGTGAGTTTATAACTTAATGTGTGTGTTTTTGTGTGCGTGGGTCTCTCTCTCTCTCTCTAGTAGTTGGGGAAATTCATGGGATGGGTTGTAAAATAAACTTCTTATGACTGTTATGTTCCTCAGTAGCTGGAGTCCATTAGGGTTTCGAGTTTCAGGGACTATTAGATGAAGGTTAAGCCAATAAATAAAGGATTGGGTTGTAAAACTTACGAATAAATGTACAAATGGTACTTCAAAAAGTGCATTTCCTCTTAGTTGTAAAATAATAGTGTGTTTGGAGTTTTGTCATTAGTATTGATTTATTTCTATTTTTTAGTTGGTTATTATCATTGCAAGCCAAAAAACTCCAAGCATAATTAAAAAAAAAATAAAATAACCCAAAAATAAAATGGAGTAGTTTTATAATCATGTTAAAGACATTTATATGATAAAATGTCGGTCCTTGAATTTATATTAAAAGCTAAAAGGGATCACTACCTCACCCACTCCCCTAGTTTCGTTTATAGTATTGGTCATCTTCAAATGGGGTTTTAATTTTGATTTATAATCTTTTTTAAAATCATCCAACAATCATTTCTTAAAGTTATAAATTATAATTTTTTATAATTTAAAAAGTATCCTAAAGACCATATTACCTATTGAGTAATTTTATTTTGCACTTCGTCAAGAAGCATCCATTCTGGCTAAAATAGGAAGGTAAAATTTCATAATTTTGTTCTTGTTTGAAACACAGGGATTATACAACTATAGAAATGTCAAGAATCTACTTGGCGACAGGATTTTCACTGTAGATGATGATAAATGGCGTGAGTCTATATACATCGTTCCCTGTATATTAAAGTAAATATACAAATATTTTAACGTTGGCTTCAAGTGTGTATTATATACAAGGAACTTACATTGAGAATGTTGATCAATTTATGCTCCATTGGAATATTATTCCACATGCAAAACAAGGAATATATCATTTGTTCTTATCTTCTCTTATTTCTATTTTATTTTATTCTAATTATTACACTATATGTACATATCATAGACATAATCAAAATAAAATTAGAATAAATACATATCGAATCTAGGAGAAAATAGCTAATACTAAGTTGGGTCGGGTTAAAAAACATAAATACGCCAATCTATAATCCAAATTACACCGAATTAGACCAATTCGTAAATAATTTTATCTTTAAATATATTTATTTAAAATTTTATATTTATATAAAAATACATAAAATATAAAAATTATAATTCAAATCAAGTGAGCTAATTGCGGATCACTATCATCGCCCCAACTAACATGCTGCCAACTACAGATAGTTGGTGTGACTAACCTTTTACTAAATAAAATATCACCATATTAAAAAGTCAAGATTGAATATAAATATGTTCTTGACCTTAAAATATCATTACTATTTGAAAATATTAACACTATTAATAACCTTAAATATTTATTATTATAAATTAATTTATGTAATAATTAGTATTTTCTTTTACACGTTAAATGCTGTAAAACAATGTGATAAAAAATTATTTTTTTGAAATATATTTTTTATAAACAATGTGGAAACAATTTTAGGAATGTATTATTTGCAATATAAATTTTCTATTTAGTAAACATTTTTTTCCTAACATACCGAAAACCACATCACATTAACCATTAATTACAATAATCCCCTTACTACATCAACTCAAAACCACATCACAGCCTCGTTCCTTTGCCACTTTGTCATACTCTAAGACCAAAATGGGTCGCATACCAAAAATTATATTTTATATTAACATACTTTAAAATCATATATATATCTTTTTCTCTCTTTTTTTTCCTTTTTATTTATTAATAAAGTTACCAATTAAAAAATTAGTCCATTATCACTACAATAATATTAATTTTTAATAACAAAATAATTTATCACTAACAACTATAATTTTACCACTAAAAATTTTAGTGACGAAATATAAATTCATTGCTAGGTAGTCACTAAAAATTCGTGACTAAATCTTTAGTAATAATAAGTTTTTATTTTGCCACTAAAAATATATTTAGTGATAAAAAAATTATAACTAAATAATATTTTTTTGTAATAAAAAGATTGTCACTAAAACATATATCTAATTTGTTACTAAATAATATATTTAATGACATAATTATATCATAAAAAGTATATAATTTTATCACATCAGTACATATGGATGTTTGGGGCCGATTATTCCTGCTTCACTTGGAATGACCAACTATCTGCGTTTTATTGGTGATTTTTAACAGAAAAGTATTGATTTATTTCTTACAGGAGAAATAATTCAGTAGACATTATTACTCTATTTTTATCTGTCCTACAACATTATTATCATCATTTACCATCTCTATTGCCAAAATATAAAATCATTCTTTTGCTATATTATATGTTGGCCAATCACAACAGAAATTCCACACTACATTTTTGAACCCTTTGGAATAATTGTAAACATCCAGTTGAATCATGTTTCAAAAAGCATCCTGTGTTCAGGTGCGACAATGAGGCGATCAACTCAAGCATTTCAAGCTTAATCAAATTCTTGAATTCCTCAACGACAACAATAATATCCCAGGGTTCAGATGCAAGTTCTGTAGAACTTACTCATAATTATTCTATTTCAGGATTTCAATCTTCAAAAATTTGCTGCAAGTATAAGGAGAAAATTTTATTATAATTTCAAGGACAGATGATCAAAACTACTCCCAGAAATATATAGTTTTTTTCATAACAAAGGTCCTTCTATAACCTGTCAACATACAACCAATTGATTTATAATTAACTAGTATTATAATCATACAAAACAAAATAGTAACACAAAACAAATACATACTGCAAGGCCATTGCACTAAAAAGGGTAAGCTAGTGGAAGAAATGAAAATTTTTAACACTAAAAATATTTAAGCAAGTAATCTCTCAGACCAATGGATAAAAAAAAATTAGCATATGCTTATAAATAGGTATGCACATTAAGGTAGCTTAAAATTCCTATTACGTGCCATTGCACTATTTTAATACTACATGTTTTACCATCTATTCAGTGCAACAAAACATATCCAACACTAGTACTTGGGCTATAGGAAGTCCATTAACTGTCATGTGATGTCATAAGCAACATATTGTTGATTCCCCAAGTAAATTTAGGGTCTTGGATGCATGCATTAACATAGGTTCATAAATATACTTAGTGTATGCATACATTTACATAAGCTACAAATGTGTGACAAAGTGATTATATTATTATCTGCACGTTGGTGGGTGAATCATATACATGTTTCAGACTATGCAACTGGATAACGCATGAGAGAACTTGAATATAAAATTAAGATGGAGTCTGTAGAATTCTACAGATTAATTAACTGCAGAAAATGCTTGACAAGTTGGACATCCAATTGTGCAAGCAATTTTCCTAATTTGGATAATGATTCATGAACCATAAGATTCGTGAACATTTGTCAACACATGCTGAAAACTAGAGTTGCATTCTACATTTGCAAGATCTCAACAAGCGTGAAAGATGAATGGGGAAAACAATGTAGAACTGGTGGTTGAAGGTAGAGATAACGTCCGTATACCAATTGCAAATTGCTAAGAGATATTTTTCACTGAGTGGTTTGGATGTTATAAACCTGAAAGATTACAGCATTTGCAATTGAAAAATATCAGTTTTGGAGATTAATTATTGGTGCCTTCGAATGGGAGTTTTAGAGTGAGGTGGTGGAAAATGAACAACTACAGTTAATATGAATTTATCCTTCACAAACCAGCAATAAGGTATAGCCATGACAAATGGATAGGGAAGCAGCCTCCAAGACAGCATTAATACCACTTACAACCTGTCTTCAGATAAAAATGCCAGCACTAATTATATTTTATGAAGACAGCAGGTGGATCTGTTGTCCAAGAAATGTTCACATGGCTATTTTTGAGGATAGCTTGCCAAATATTTTATAGTCCATTATGTCAATAAACACACAGAAAACATTATTCAAATATAAGACTTGTGGTAAAAACATAAAATACAACAGAATGCTTATAGAAACTGCAGAGCTAGAAGGAGCCAAATATTACAAGAATTGGTCACCAGGAGTCTTCAAATGGTCCCAAATTTCTTGAAAATGAAAATGCTATTCCTAAATCATGGCCTGAATGGATAAACTGTGACAAATATGACAATAATACATCTCTAGAAGTCTTCCAATGATCCCAATCCCTTTCAAAAATGAAAATAATGTTCCTAAATACTGCCCCTCAGTCTTTGCATGGAAAATAAAGAAAACAAAATGAATGAGATTCATAATTTACTTGCTCCAACACAAAATTAAAGTGCATGCATATGATGCTATTTTTATAAATCTTCTGGATGCTAAAAGGCATCTAAGACCACCTGAGACCATCTAAGACTATTTTTATAATGTTCCTCTCACTCCTCTCGACGCCCATGCCCTGAGACCTCCCCAACCCTGACAACACCTCAGCCATCCACTCCCCCCTTTGCCTTGCCATGCCCTGCCAAGCCCCACCCTCTCAATTCACTTCCACCAAGCCGTTGGACAACTTTTCCTAAATAACCTTCATACTGTAGCACCTACTCCCACCAACTCACTTATTTGAAGTTTCATTTAAGCCATCGGTGCAAAACTTGGCTGAAAACCAAAGAGGGAGAACGAACAAAAAGAAAGAGAGAAAAAAATGTACGGAAAGAGCCAGGTCGAAGGAGAAACTGAAAAAGAAAAAATTCAGTAGTTTATTTCGTCACTGTCGATGTCCACCATTGCACCCATCACCAGAGCTGTCGCCGGAGACAATCACAGTCGAAGTTTCCGTCGTTAATCTGTGTCAAAGCCACCGCCAATCCTCACCTCGTCGCAAATCCGGAAAGTGATATTTCCTAATCTACAAATTTATTTGCAAGTGAATTGCTGTACTTCACTATCTCCTCCAATAGCAAGTAAATCCCTCTTATTTGCAAGTGATACTTCCCATTTCACCGATTATTTGCAAGTGATTCTTCGCATTGTCCTTATTTTCTCAGTTTGTAAATATTTCTCCATATTTATTGAGTTATCCATGGCTTGCAAGAGAGGGAGAGAGAGAAAGAAAGAGAGGCAGATCGATATTGGAGGATAAACACAATTCCGTGAAAAATCTCGTTAAGAATGAAGAAATATCGAAGTACCTGCCCGCCGGCGCTGGCGTCAGCGCCGTCGCATTACCAATTTGCCGTCAGGGACCTGCTTCAAACGATTTTGCTTCTGATTTATACTTTGATTATATATTCTTCAAATAGCAAAATTAGGCGGTGGTCCATGTGTTTTCCCTTCTGATTTTTTTTTCGGATAAGTATTTTCCCTTCTGATTATTAACAGTTTCCTTATATATTCTCAAAATAGAAAACATCCTCAAATATGATTATCTTTGATTTTCACGGGAAACTTGTACAGTCCAAACTTTGTACAAGTTCCCAAATTTCCTGAGTTCCCTAAAAATATTAACCTAGAAATCAAAAATCCAAATCGGATAAAAAGACACATTTGGCAGTCCAAAAGACCCACTCCGGAAAATTTGCTCCGGAAATCCATTTTAGCAATTTAACCACTCCGGAATCCTATACCAAGTTCATTCCGGCATTTCTCTTTCCGAGAATTCAAACCGGTTTGATTGCCCAACTCAAATCACTAGAGCGACCTCCAGTGTGCTCTCAGATTTTGATCGGCTTTGGGGTTTCCTGTAGATCAATTGGTACTACGACGGTGACAGAACTGTTTATCCAACTGGTTCACAAAATGAAAGATAACCGACTTATACAATCATTTTGGCCATCACAAAAACCACCACGCACTAACTCAAGCTCATCGAGCAGGCCTGTCAACCCTTGCTATGCGTCGTTTCAGTGACTGTATGTTTGCAGAATTGTATTAGTACATGTAAAGATGCTTGTTGTGCCGATAAGCGAGCATAAAATGTCAGCTACAAGTGCAAATGCAAAAAAATAATCTACACCAAACAGAAGAAGACGACAAGCAAGAAGTTTCACCATGTATGACTTAGGCAAAATCCTAGACAAAGAAAATACACAAAGCAAAAAAGCTTACATGGCAAAATAGTAACTGTTTGAAAGATTGGTAGTGAATCTGATTTGCCAAGAGATTATTAAATATCTCGAGTTGAAAACGAAAATTCATAGAATGGGCAAAAGAAAGGGTATGCTTTATGATCAAAATACAGAACACCTCAAGAGAATATAAATCAAAAGTAAATGTGATTGAAAGAAGATAGATGAAGATGTATACTAACCAATGAAGTAAGAAATTAACATGCCTCTAGCATAGAAATAGTACCTTAAAAAGAAAATATGGGGGAAGAGCATTTGAAATGATTTGGGCATTTGTGATATAGAACAAGATATCCAATCGTGGGAGAAAGTGATATGATTTAGAAGAAATAAAAAGGAGGAAAACCTAAAAAGATCTGGATGTGGTAAAAACTTTTTTAATAGCACTGCAACTATGAAAAGACTTATTGTACTACCATGCAGCTGTCTTCAATTGTTATACATTTAATATGGATCTTTATCCATTTAATATTAGTTAGATCAACAAGAAATTTCAATTTTTCATTATGAAAGCAATTTATTTTTTCTCTTGCCCTAACAAGTTTATATCTTTTTTTCAAATTTAGTACCTAAATTAAGTCAGTATATTGTTCTTTTCTCCGCTTAAATTTACTCTATTTTATGCCATATCACTTTTATCTTAAACAATTTGTGACTATCACAATTCCGTCTCCAACTCTCTTTCCCATTTTTTAATATCATTACTCTTTCAACATGGTATCATAGCTAGGTTTGTGAGAAAAACCCATGAACCAGTGCATGAAACAGTTCTGCCACCGTCATAGTACCAATTGATCTACAGCAAACCCCAAAGTCGGTCAAAATTTGAGAGCACATTGGAGGTCACTCATGTGATTCGAGTTGGGCAATCAAACCGGTTTAAATTCTCGGAATGAGAAATGCCGGAATGAACTTGGTATAGGATTCTGGAATGGTTAAATTGCCGAAATGGATTTCCGGAGTAAATTTTTCGGAGTGGGTCTTTTGGACTGCCAAGTGTATTTTTTTGCGGTTTGGATTTCTTATTTCTAAGTTAATATTTTTAGAGAACTCAGAAAATTTGGGAACTTGTACAAAGTTTGGACTCTACAAGTTTCCCTTGAGAATCAAAGATAATCATATTTGAGGATGTTTTCTATTTTGAGAATATATAATGAAAACGTTAATAATCAGAAGGGAAAATACTTACCAAAAAAATCAGAAGGAAAAACACAAGAACCACCGCCTAATTTTTCTATTTAAAGAATATATAATCAAAACTTAGACCAGAAGCAAAATCGTTCGAAGCAGGTCCCTGACGGCAAGTCGGCAATGCAACGCCGCCAGCGGGCAAGTACTTCGATATTTCTTCATTCTTAACGAGATTTTTCATGGAATTGTGTTTATCCTCTGATGGGTACAGTATACCCAACCCAGGAAAAAACTGCTCAAACCGCTTCGTCTTATCAAGGAGGTTGTCACCGGTAGTTTTTGGGCCGGTGGTTATTATAGAGAAAAATAACCGCCTCTACATTTATAACTATCCTCATCCAAACAAAGAAGAGGGGGAGAGGACCGAAAGAAGGGCTGGAGGAGGAATACTCAAGAAGATTGTCCAGAAGGCCACATTTGAGGAATCCATCCAATAAAAGCCCCTTCCCTTCCATTTAAGTGACCAGTCATAATGCTCAGACAGACAATCTGCACACCCTCAGCGGGTGTCTCTAAACCATTCACCGATTGAACACAACAAAATACTCCATCCATCAAATATGCATTATCTATTTATCTTTCTATAATCTTGAAAAGATATCTGACTTGAGCGTCGAAAGGTTTACGGTGGAAGCAATTCCCGTCGACCTCTGACCATTAGTTTTCAGTTGTGTTGTGCAGGATTCAGATTTAAAACTATGGAGACCGAATTCGTATCACATCGATTAACACAAAGATCCGATTTGTTACCCCCAATCCGTAGGACAACTTGAATTCTTGATACGCAACATTCCTCCAATTTCTATCTGTCTCTCTTTCTTTCTCTCTCTCTCCTCTCTTTCCAAGCCACGGATAACTCAATAAATATGGAGAAATATTTGCAAACTGAGAAAATAAGGACAATGCAGAGAATCACTTGCAAATAATCGGCAAAATGGGAAGTATCACTTGCATATAAGAGGGATTTACTTGTTATTGGAGGAGATAGTGAAGTACGGCAATTCACTTGCAAATAAATCTGTAGAATAGGAAATATCATTTTCCAGATATGCGATGAGGCGAGGATTGGCGGCAGCTTTTACACATATTAACGACAGAGACTTCGACTGCGATTGTCTCCGGCGACAGCTCTGGTGATGGTTGCAATGGTGGACATCGACAGTGACGAAATAAACTACTGAATTTATTCTTTTTCCGTTTCTCCTTTGACCCAGCTCTCTCCGTACTTTTTCTCTCTCTTTCTTTTTGTTCGTTCTCCCTCTTTGGTTTTCAGCCAAGTATTGCACCGATGGCTTAAATAAAACTTCAGATAAGTGAGTTGGTGGGAGTAGGCGCTACAGTATGAAGGTTATTTAGGAAAAATTGTCCGACGGCTTGGAAGAAGTGAATTCAGAGGGTGGGGCTGGGCAGGGCATGGCAAGATGAAGGGGGAGTGGATGGCTGAGGTGTTGTCAGGGTTGGGGAGGCCTGAGGGCATGGGCGTCGAGAGGAGTGAGAGGAATGAGGTGGGTGAGAGATTTTATTAATTTGTTTATTTACCACTACTACTATTATTATTATTATCATTATTATTATTATTATCTAATTTAAATAATTTAGCAGTTATGTGATTTTCACAGATCTTAACCTAAAATATTCAAATTCAAAATACCCGAGTATTACATGTTTGATGGTAGGATGAATACAACAAAAGGGGCTGAACAAGCTGAATTAGAGACGCCGGTGGACAGTTTCTTGCTCTAAGAAATGAACAACTCACACAACCGGTTCGTAGGAAGAACACAATAGAAGTAAAAGTAAGGGAAGCTCATCCCTTGTATTCTACTCTAAGAAATGAACATCTTATACTACCGGTTGACAGTAGTAACACAACTGAAGTAGAGGATGCTAGTGGAAATCAAGACAGAAGTCGTGCTGGAAGTCAAGAATCTCAAACCCGCCGCAAATCCTCACCTCGTCGCATATCTGGAAAGTGATATTTCCTATTCTACAAATTTATTTGCAAGTGAATTGCCGTACTTCACTATCTCCTCCAATAGCAAGTAAATCCCTCTTATTTGCAAGTGATACTTCCCATTTTACCGATTATTTGCAAGTGATTCTCGGCATTGTCCTTATTTTCTCAGTTTACAAATATTTCTCTATATTTATTGAGTTATCCGTGGCTTGCAAGAGAGGGAGAGAGAGAGAAAGAAAGAGAGACAAATCGAAATTGGAGGATAAACACAATTCGATGAAAAACCTCGTTAAGAATGAAGAAATATCAATGTACCTTCCCGCCGGCGCCATCGCATTACCGATTTGCCGTCAGTGACATGCTTCGAACGATTTTACTTCTGATCTAAGCTTTGATTATATATTCTTCAAATAGCAAAATTAGGCGGTGGTCCATTTGTTTTCCCTTCTGATTTTTTTTTCGGATAAGTATTTTCCCTTCTGATTATTAACAATTTCCTTATATGTTCTCAAAATAGAAAACATCTTCAAATATGATTATTTTTTATTCTCACGGGAAACTTGTACAGTCCAAACTTTGTACAAGTTCCCAAATTTCCTGAGTTCCCTAAAAATATTAACTTAGAAATCAGAAATCCAAACCGGATAAAAAGATACATTTGGCAGTCCAAAAGACCCACTCCGAAAAATTTGCTCCGGAAATCCATTTCAGCAATTTAACCACTCCGAAATCCTATACCAAGTTCATTCCGGCATTTCTCTTTCCGAGAATTCAAACCGGTTTGATTGCCCAACTCAAATCACTGGGCGACCTCGATGTGCTCTCAATTTTGATCGGCTTTGGGATTTTCTGTAGATCAATTGGTACTACGACGGTGGCAGAACTGTTCATCCAGCTGGTTCATAGGTTTTTCTCATAAACCTAGCTATGATACCATATTGAAAGAGTGATGATATTAAAAAGTGGGAAAGAGAGTTGAAGATGGGATTGTGATAGTCACAAATTGGCTAAGATAAAAGTGATATGGCATAAAATAGAGTACATTTAACTGGAGAAAAGAGCAATATACTGACTTAATTTAGGTACTAAATTTGAAAGAAAGATATAAACTTGTTAGGGCAAGAGAAAAAGCAAATTGCTTTCATAATGAAAAATTAGAATTTCTTGTTGATCTAACTAATATTAAATGGATAAAGATCCATATTAAATATATAACAATTGAAGACAGCTGCATGGTAGTACAATAAATCTTTTCATAGTTGCAGTGCTATCAAAAAAGTTTTTACCACATCCAGATCTTTTTAGGTTTTCCTCTTCTTTATTTCTTCCAACCTAAATCATATCACTTTCTCCCACGATTGGATATCCTGTTCTATATCACAAATGTCCAAATCATTTCAAATGCTCTTCCCTCATATTTTCTTTTCAAGGTACTATTTCTGTGCTAGAGGCATGTTAATTTCTTACTTTATTAGTTAGTATGCATCTTCATCTGTCTTCTTTCAATCACATTTACTTTTGATTTATGTTCTCTTGAGGTGTCCTGTATTTTAATCATAAAGCATACCCTTTCTTTTGCCCATTCTATGAATTTCTGTTTTCAACTCGAGATATTTAATAATCTCCTGGCAAATCAGATTCACTACCAATCTGCTTCAAACAGTTACCATTTTGCCATGTAAGCTTTTTTGCTTTGTGCATTTTCTTTGTCTAGGATCTTGCCTAAGTCATACATGTTGAAGCTTCCTACTTGTCGTCTTCTTCTATTTGGTGTAGATTATTTTTTGCATTTGTGCTTGTAGCTGACATTATATGCTCGCTTTTCGGCACGACAAGCATCTTTACATGTGCTAAGACCATTCTTTAAACATACAGTCACTCAAGCGACGCATAGTAAAGGGTTAACAGGCTTGCTTGATGAGCTTGAGCTAATGCCTGGTGGTTTTTCTGATGGCCAAAATGATTGTATAAGCCGGTCATCTTTCCTTTTGCCAAAGCTAAAATTCACAAATGCCTTTTAGAAGGTTCCTAGTCTCCGAACAAAAGAGTGAATAAGATATAGGGATCCCCCTCTAAACTCTTTATGGAATCCATTGTCAAAAACTCGTTTCATTGATTATCCACATCCTTTACTGTATAAAGGTTGACTCTTCGCAAGACTTTTCAATTGACCAATTATGGGCATTCACAGTTCAGTCTTGCCAAACTCACTATTGAGATGCAGACAATAATATCGTTTAAGATGAAAAATATAATTAGAAGAGAACTTCAATTGAGTTAACTTCTTGCCTTGTGTTTAATGTTTATGAAATTGAGTTGATTTTTATAAGAATTGGACTACTATAGGATTGTTTTTCTTGTAAATATTAATTTCATGTTTCACTTACTGGTTTTCTCGGATTCAAACATTAGTTGGCTGCCTACCTGGCTTGCTAACTGATGCAAAATTTTTGGTACATCCTGCATACAATAAGGTGGTTGTGACTCTGTAGCTGGTATGCATGGTGTCTTCTTTGAATTTCACCTTTGCCTGAATAATTATTCGGAGGAAATCTCATGCTTTCATAAATTTCTTGATCATGAATTTTAACATAGTATGATGAGATTATGATTGCTAATTAGTAAACAAAAGTTTATGTTCGGTTTACAGTCACCTTGGTTGCATTTCTTGAAATCACTATTGTAGCTCCAAAGATTTTGGGTTTTTACTATATATGTCTTTTCTTTTCCTTTTTCTGTTGCATGGATATTTCCACAAGCTATTATAATAATTTTTTCCCTGTGAAACAGGCTTAAGGCATTGGTTGAATACTTCAGGATGGGCTTAGATTGTTTCTTTACAGTTTGGTTTGTGGTTAGAAAGATTTGGATCTTTGGGGGTCACAGTTCTTCCTCCGAGGCACCCAACTTGCACAGGTAATTCTACTTTCCGCATTTACTTGGTCTCTTTAAAGCCCCTCCTCCCCGTTAACGTGCAGCTAAGCTATATGACAATGTTTTTTCAGGCTGTGCATAGTATTCCTCATCTTCTGCTGTATTGGATATGCTATACCATTTATACTCTGTGCAAAAATTTGCTGTTGCTTACCTTGTACAGTTTCTGTACCGGGCTTTGGAGAAGATCTGAATCCAGCCAAAGGAGCTGCTGTTGAATTGATAAATGCCCTCCCAACATACAAATTTAAGTTCAAGAAAAACAGAAATGGTGACAACATGGGTGCTAGCGAATTTGGGGTTATGGCTGTAGGAACAGAAAAAGAGCGGGTGATCTCAGGAGAAGATGCAGTAAGGTTTCAAGGGATTTCATCTTCATTTAATGATGTTTGTTTTTGTAGATCATATTTTCTTAACAGTGCATTTATGACATGACTTTGGTTGGAGAATGCTTGGATATTTGACCCCTCCAACTCTTTTCTGCTTTCTATTTTTTGTGCATCTAGTGTCATGCGTGCAAAGAGAAATGATGAAAGTCGTGTGCTCATGAGCCTTTGAATTAAGAAGCCCACTTCCCATGTATAGCCAATTATTTGAGACAGTATTGTTCAGTAGAGTGAATCCAAAAGAAACTTTGCTGGGTGCATGTAATTGGGATCCTTAAGGCAGTTGATGCAACGAAAAAGTTGCTCCATGGTGACTAGGAGCTCAGAGTTCATAGCATTGAAACAATCTCTATGCTACGAGGATAAGGAAGTATACATCTGACTGTTGGTAGACCCCACGATGTGATAGCCTCGTGTACTACACTTTTTTTATTTCCTTCTTGTAAATGCCCAGCTTGTTTCACATTAGGGTAACTTAAATCATATGAACATGGCGTTCACTGGTACTTAAAACGTATCTAAAACTGCCATGGCCAAGGTGTTTAAACAGTAAAATTCCTTATCTTGGAAGATTAAATATTGAAAATATTTCACTTTTTTGAAAGACATCCAATTCTTCCAACTGCTTATATCTTGAGGTTCGACTATCTGTGTTTTTCTGCCCTACAATCTGCTTTTTTCCACTCTGGGGCGATGGATGTGCTAAAACTTAACAATACTCGGACAATAAAATTTTAGCTGTTTTGTCTTCTTCATGCATAGGTTTGCTGTATTTGCTTAGCAAAATATGCAAATAATAATGAGCTGCAGGAACTGCCGTGTTCCCATTTATTCCACAAGGAGTGTGGATAAATGGTTGAAGATCAATGCACTATGCCCTCTCTGCAAGATTGAAGTTGGCTAGAGCATTTTGAGTTTGCTAGCTGCCAACAGTTTGCATGCGAGGCCATGGTGTACATAATAGGACTTCCAGGTTCCACTGCCATCTTGCTGCCTTTCATGCTCTGCGTCTGGCATTTTGAGAAAATGCCGGTATGTATTAGCGTCCGGCATTTTCTGTGAGGAAATGACAGTTTGAATGAGTGTGTGGCATTTTCAGAGAGCAAATGCCGGTTTGAATCAACATCCGACAGTTTCAGAGAGGAAATGCCAGTTTGAATGAGTTTCCAGCCTCTCCCATCTAGAAATACCAGTTTGAATGAGCGTCCGGCATTTTCCGAGAGGAAATTCCGGAATGCGTGATTGTCCGGATTTTTTTGTTTTTCCTTTCTTCTCTTCACACTGCTGTGTGCTTCGCCCTTTCTTTCTTCTTTCCTTTTCCTCGCCTCTCTCTTTTTCTCACACAACAGTTGGCTTTCAACCGGCAGTTTGAGAGAAAAATGCCGGTTGTCTTGCAACCGGCTGCTTGTGAGAGGGAATGCCGGTTGTAATTTTGAGAGAAATAACCGGTTAGCATTTTGTGGTGAAAATGATCGATTGGAGCAAAATAACTAGTGGTTGATACAAAATGACCTGTTAGATCAAAATGACCGGTATATTTCTCGCAAAATGACCAGTTTGCAAAATGATTGGTATGTTTGGCACAAAATTACCGGTTGGCAAAATTACCGGTATGTTTGGTGTGGTTTGCAAAATTATTTGTATGTTTTTTTGGCTAGGCGATTTGTTTATCATCTCTCCTTAAAGTCGGAGCATGGGTGTTTGAAGAAAGAGCCGGTTAAAATGCCGGAATGGACTACTATAGTTTCAATTTTTGGAATGACAAATACAGGAATCGACAACTTGAACGGTTTGAATTTTCGGAATGACAAATGCCTGAGAGGACTACTTAACCGGTTTTCCTGAAAAGATTACTTCTTCTATGAAAATGTCGAACGCAAATCCATTCCAGTTCTTCCTCTCAGAAGCAGCCTTATGGGGATCCATTTTGGTTCTCCCTCGCACAAGCAACCCGTATTTCCTATCAGCACGACTGGCTCCTATAGTGCCATTCCAACATTTCCTGACACCCACAATGCCATTCCGAAATAAAATCTAAACCGGCTGAAGTGAGATCGTTTCCGGAATAAAATCAAAATGGACTGTTGCAAATCCATTCTAGTTTCGATTCAAACAGGCTGAAGAATACATTCCTGCATAAATTCAAATCTTGGCATTCGTTGGAAAAAGGAGTGCCGGTTGATTAGTTAACACCAGCTAGCCGAATCACAAACGCAAAAATGCACAAACACACACACAATAAAGGAATATTAGAGAAAGTGCAACAACACCGATTTTTTAGGTAGAAATCTTTCATAAACTGAAGGAAAAACCACGGGACTAGTCCACAAACATTTTTCTTTTCTCATAACATCATAAATGCATCATTAAATAAAACATAATAATTGTAATACTAATAATAATAATATGTCTAAACAAAACCGCAACTAATGGAATAAACTCTAGAGCCTCATATCAAAAGCTTTTATCTCTCAAATCGTCTCTATCTTGAATCTCTTCAGCAATAGCATAATCTCTTCTAGCCTATCATAACTCTCTAGACTGGAGCCAATAAAATATAAGGGTGAGCCAAATATTCAGCATGTAAATAAATCAATAAAATAACGACATGCAATATAACATATTGGATAATAATATCAATATAAATAATTATATAAGATAAGTCAATAATTATCCGAGATTCAACAACTCGTTATATCCATGACTCAAAAACTATATGATAACAAAACATAGAGACGCAAATTGGATTCTACCAAACCCGAATATCAACAACAGTTAGGTCCTATCAAAGCCATCATAATAGAAGTTTCAATTATATAAGATATCACTAAAGTCTCCTCGGGTCTTATAAATCATTATGAACCAACTTCAACGCACCTGCCTCTAATGGCTAGGTAATTCTCGAGGTACCAGTGCTTGCAAGTTTGACAAGCGATCAACTCTTTCGTCTCAATATACTTGCCAAACGTAGTGTATAAGTTGTGATATCCCGAATCCCCATTTGATATATTTTGGGTTATTTATTATTTTGGGATTGTTGGATGTATTGGATTTAGAGTATTTTGTGAAATTTCAAACAAAATTGAATTCAAAAATCCACACCCGAGGCATGCTCAAACGGCGCTCGAGCAATGCTTGAGCGGCGTTCTGTGCAGGTAATGCATAAAAACAAGCCGCGGGTCAAATTTTACCATTTTTGTGCAAAAAAGGAGGAGAAGGAAAGAGAGAGCTTGCGGAGGAGAGAAAGCAACGCTCGGGTAGATTGGAGCTTCCGTTCCATAGATCTACTTGGTAAAAAGTCGATGCAAGTATCCTCTAACATTATCCTTCATCCGTTTCAACATTCGATATATTTTATTTTTGATTTGAAAGTTTTAAATTCGTGTGTGCACTTTTAACTAAACCGTTTGTTTTTCTTATGCATGTATGACATTTTTTACCGGTTGTTTGAGGATTTTGTTTGGTTTTTGCAAGGATGTGGTGATTTTGTTAGATTTTGCAATTTTAGTAAAATAGAGGCTTTGGGTTGGACTGGTCCGAAATCTCACGGGATAAAAGAAAATTTTGGTCGAAGGAGAGGTAGGTGGTAGAGCAAGACGATCCGAAATTTCACGGGGTAGCAAGTTTCAACCGTCAGAGAGGTATGCGATGGAGAGGAGGTGAAGAAGGGCGAGAATGAAAATGTGTGTGTGAAACCGTTGTTGGTCCACCACCGGTGGGTTGATTTGTGTGGGACTATGGTGATTCGAGACCTGGTGGGTCGATTTGTCTGGCACCATGGTGTTCCAAGACCCGGTGGGTCGATTTTTGTAGGACTGTGGTGCTCTAGACCCGGTGGGTCGATTTGTATGGGACCATGGTGGTCCGAGGCACCGGGTGGTTCGATATGTTATAATAAATAGCCGAATACCTGTAAGCCTAAAATGTAATGAATATGTTATAATTATGGTCGAATAACTACAAGTTTAAAATATAACGAATATGTGATAAATGATGACCGAGTAGCAGTAGGCCTAAAATATAGCTAATATATGATAAATGATGATCAAGTGGTTGCAGGTCTAAAATATAGCAGATACATGATAAATGATGGCCGAGTAGTTACAAGCCTAAAATATAAAAGATATATAATAAATAATAGCCGAGTAATTCTACGTCTAAAATGTAGTAAATACGTGATAATAGATGACCTAATAGATGTAGGTCTAAAATATAGTAGATATGTGATAATGATGACCGAGTAACTGCAAAACTAAAATATAACGGATATAAGATAATTAATAATCG